>APFE030835945.1:13146-46638 GCA_000404065.3 Pinus taeda | reverse complement strand
AAGTTAGAATTTTTAATAAAAATTTTTAAATTTTTGTGAAAGAATACATTTCTCAGTATACATGTAGTTTTGACAATTTAACTTTGGAAAGTCATATTTTGAGTTTTATTTGGTCAAATCTAGAATTGTGGAGAACAATTTTGGAGTATTAACTCAACCAAGTCTATGCTTTCATTATGCCTAAAAATTAGTAGACGAAGAAGCTGCGAAATTGTAACAAAAATTAATTTGGGAAATTTGTTTTGAAACAATTTCATCTATCAAAATTTCTACTGTTGTGAATTGGTTTGATGAAAACGCCCTTGAGTCATAGAAGTCTTGACACGGATCAACGAGAAGCATGATATTATTTTTTTTTATTTAATTTGATTTTAATTTAAAAGATTGTTTTCAGAAATTTGGGGATTATGATTTTGGTGTGCAAATTAATTTATTTTATTTCATTTTTTTGGCTTTTGCACGGGAGTTGTTACACAAAAATCAAGCACAAAGGGTGTGGAGCAATAAAAAGTGACCATCAAAAAAGAAAATGGAGGATTTGCAGCTCCAATCAAAGATCTCAAAAACCACTTTCAAACAACTCTCTATTTGTAAATTATGTGTGTAAATTATAAATAGAAAATTGAAAATGAGGAATGAGGTTCCTCTCCTCTGCTACTTAGGATCTCTAAGCACTTTTGTAATGATATTTTGAGTTGTACATACGTAGGAAAGATGAGATCTGGGTTATTGGGGGTTTTCTTTCTCGAAATCTAGCCTTTGTATTGGAAGTTGAGCCTACACTTGTGTTGTTTTTTCTCTTTAGTGATAGAGCTTATGATTTGGGAAATATTGTTGGAGATTGAATCAAGGAACAAAGTAAAGGGATTAGGGTTTATTAATTGTATTTACAAGTGCTTCTACTTTGTTAAAGCAATTTCATTCATGTAATGACAAATTTATGCCAATTGCTTCATATTTTTCCACTATTGTTGGATGTGTTAGTGATTGTTTGTTAGTTCATCTATCTTGTCTAAAAAAATCATAGATTTGTTATTTATTTCCTTGCTGCTAAAGTGCCTAAATCACATTTATGAGTAATTATTTACCCATAAATCTTCCATCTAAAATCGATTTAATTTCTATTAGAATTCAATGAACTATTTCATGGTTTTGATAGCAAATTATTTATTATTTTAAGATCTTTGAACAAAACATTTTTTGCAATAAAATCATTAACTATTAGAACTATTTCATTAGCCTAGTAGTCATCATAAAAGAGATATGTTAAATCTTCATCCACTTAATTATATTGCTCTCGGTTGGGTTAGATCTACATCTTCCTAATTGAGATAGACTTAGGATTTTCTTTTCTGTCACTTCCATTCTTATAGTAGATTTGTATTTAGATTTTATCATTGTATTCTAGAAGTCCCCTTACATAAGGGACAAACTCAAGTGTAGCTTGGATGAACCCTCAATTTAGCTTACTGATTACTTTCTTGCAAGTGCACTATAAGAGGGTAAATCTGATTTCTCTCTTTTTGCTGATGAGAAATTAGTAACACTATAAGTCAACATGGAGAGGGAGGGGGTAATTGGTGTAGAAAAACTTGTAGATTCACAAGCTCATGTAATCTACTAAAACAAGAGACAAAAATATACTTCTACTCTTTATAGCGAAATCCCATAAACATCGAGCAAACAAAATCAATAGAGGAAGAGAATCAAAGGCACATAACACAATAAATATTTGGGGAAAGCCACAACTCAAAACCCCACTATCTGTTTTGTATTAATATGGAAAATCAAGATGAAATTACAATGCTTGTTCTCTCTAGAACAATCCCAGCACTCAGTAAATTCAATCTCCAACTCATAAGCAAGCTCAAGACCAAAACTTATCCAATTCACAAGCTCTCCAAGTCTCTATTCCAATGTGTAATTCCTATGAATGATAAATTGTATTTAAATGGAATTAAGGCCTCTAAAAATAATGCAATCCCTCAAGGATCGGTTCCTAATTGCATGCACTGTCAGTGCAACTCAAAAAAATCTAAAACAAATAGTACATTGTCCTTGTATTCTAGTCTCAACCGGGTCTTTCTTAGAATTGACATGCACGAGTTTCTGATGGTGGAATCTTTAGTTAACTAAAGTAACACTAATTAGGTCACTAGTGTCCCAACTCATTGTTTACTCACTATTAGTTCTTGAAACTGATTGGAACTAATTTAACTGGACTTAACTCAATAAACTAAGTTAACTAATTACAACTCATTCATAGTTCATCCTTAACTCCGATAAGTTAGGGAGAACATATACATGTCTTCTAAAAGACTTACAATTTGAATTTCCTAAATTAATTAAGTTAATTAAACTTAATTAATTATTTTCAAATTGTTATGAGAAAATAATTCTATTTTAATTCATAGTTTGATTCAAGAACAAATTAAAATGGAATTTCTTGTTGCCATTTCTCAACAATTAGACTCAATAGAACCATTTGAAGCCATTATACAATTGGATAAGAGTCTAATTTCGGACTCTAATTGAGTGGCCTTCCCAAATTCTGATGAGGTCATTTTTGGCCATCAACATTTTTGGCGCTAGAAGGAGAGCTAATCATAAATTATTCTTGTAAGCTTTCAATTATAAAGTTTTATTTTAAGCTTTGAAATTTTACTATGGCTCAAAGACCTCCTTGGAGTTGCTTTATTGGACTTCCACCAGCCACCACTCAAATAAAGGTAGTTGAGGTTCTATTGAAAGTCAAGTTTAATGGTAAGTCTTCTGATTTCGATCATCTGCTTCGATTTATTTTAGATTGCAATAATTTAGATATTGATGAAGGTGTCATTTGCAGGATATTCACACTTACTTTGACATTTCAAGCTGAAGACTGGTGTCAATCATTACCAGTGGTATCTGTACATAGTTGGGACGAATTTTCAAGAAATTTCCTTGAATCTTTCCAAAAATATAATTGCAAAAAGGTTTTTGATCGATTAAAAGCATTGCATAGATTTGAAGATGAGTCTCTGGAAAATTTTCTAATTATATTTAAACTAGTATGTTTATGATTTTGATCCAAAGATTTTCCTCCTCAATTTCAACTAATAGGATGGTTTAAACATTTGGTTTCTCTTCCTTGTATTGCTAACAATTATAAGGAACGAGAAGATATTACATTGTTGAAGAGTTAATGGACAAAATGATATTGTTGATCCATTACAAATAGAAAATGCGAATGTTTACAATCCACAGTTTCAGCAAGAAACATATGTCGCTGAAACAAATAGCACCAATATTGAAAATGTTACCGCAATTATACATGTTGATCTCAGAACTGCTCTAAATAAAGATAATTTTGTTGCCCCAAATATTGGCAATTCTGGTGAAATAGAAAAGAAAGAAGTTGCAAATTCAACAAGCTAGAAACAATGCAAATAAAAAATTTCAGTGACACACAAACAGTTGCAATTAATTTTGAATCCTCCCCTAAAAATAATAATCCATCGCAAGAGCATCGAAGCATCAATTCTCAACAAAATGTGGAGAGCCAAGTGCATGTTTCTCTTAAGATTAGTACAAAGAATAACGAATCAGATTCTTACATTGGGGAAAATATTTATCAACAATCCAAAATCTAGAATAATGCAAATCAACAAGAATTTGAAGTGCACATTTTGGAAAATGAGCAAACTTCTTCAAGCAGAGAAGTTTTCAAGTACATATCTTCAACTTCTTATTCCTTTTTTTATCTTGATATTTTCAGTAACAATAATTTAATTGTTAATCAATCAAGATTCCCTCTGGACACCAAGTTAATTTTAGAAAACAAAAGGGTTGTCATTAATTCAATTAATGTTGAATTATTATCTAATTCTAATATCGATTGAAAAAATTCAATTACCATTATTTTCAATAGTCTTGGAAATTCTTTCAATTTCACATTTAATTTTATGCTTGGTTTTTATTTATATGATTCAAAGGTAAAGAACACTAATGAAATCATTCATGATGATGACTTGAGCACTGAGAATACTGAGTCTTTTCACTCTTTAGAAATGTTTTTGTTTGATTCCCATATTCCCAATTCCTTAATTCAATCCATTTTTTAAGGTGAAGAAGACACCAATCCAAAAATTGTTCCAATGTTGTCTCATTTCCAAAAAATCATTCATTTTTATGATTTTATTATTCAAGAATCCACTCCTATTTATGATTCTTACGATAATGAAATTTATTGTTCTGGTCATAAGCTTGAAATTTTCTCATTTTCATAAGTGGATGCTAATAATAATTTTAATAGGGAATCTAAACACTCTCCAATGAAAACCTACTAGAACATTAGAACTTTAATCTTATCCCTACATGGTAGGGATATGCTCAATGAGATTGTCAATATAAATTTTTTTACCATGCAGGAACCTAAACAATCTCCAATGAAAACTTGCGAGAATACTAGAACTTCATTATTTCTATTGACACTTGTGAGAAGGAATTAGAGCTATGTTGTGCTATTATTTGTAACATTAATGTAAATTACCATTTTTTTTTCTTCATGTCCCTCGATTTGAGTTTATTTTTCTTTCGAATTTCATTTTTGAATTTATGAATACATTATGCTGACACTTTGAACATTCAAGCACTAAATACTCATAAAATGCATTAATGGGCATACATGAAAATAGTTTTCTAAGATTTAACCATGAGCATCGACAACTCCTAATTTTTCATATTTATTTGATGTTCATTTTATGCCAATCCATGCATTATTTTCAAATGAATTCTTTACAAGCCCTAACAATTAAGAGTACACAAATATTTGACCAACATTTGGATCCATTAGAAAATATCCTGAGTTTTTCATTGACCTTCCATTCACACTCCATTGGTTTATTTAAAAAATATTTGGTAAGCTTACCTCACAAAGGTTTTTTTGTTAATCTTCTTATTTTGGTACATAATACTAACACTCTTCTATAGGCATTCACACTTAAAGTCATGCTATTTAAGTTTATCTTGTTAAGTTCTCCCATAAATCTCTTCCAACCAATAATGGAGATCCATCTGGATTTGTATGATCCAATTGGACTGCAGTTGGAAAAGATATTTCAAGGGAGAAATTATGTAGATAAATTTGTTTTACTAAAATTATTAGAGGTAAGTGTACATAACACTAACGATTTCTCACTCCCTCTTTCATTTGACCCTTTCCAATGTCTAACAAATACCCACCCTATTTCTCTGATTCAATAGAGATTTGGTTGGAGGAAAATTTTCAAGAAAGACTGATTGTAAATAAACTTCTTTTTGTGAATATGTTAGCAATAAATATACATACTGCATTCAGGTTTAGTTTTGTTAGCTTAATTATATTTTTACTTTTGTTACTATTGTTTGATGTATACATACATGCATGAAATAAAATACTTGAATGGATACACTAGAAATATGACCACACCTAGTAATACTTTCCCTCATAAAGTTAGAATAGAAGTAGAATTAATTTACTTAGTTTGTTTCCTGTTTTTTTCTCTTTTATCAATGCAGGTAGAAGAATAAAGAGGGAAGATAACCATTCAAAATTCACAAACATGTTTAGGGAAGAATTTATTTTCAGAATTTCTATTCATGTGCTCTGCACATCTTTTGTACTCTTTATATTTCATTTGCTTTGTGGTTATGCGAGATGAGTGATGCTCAAATTTCACTTTTGTTGCAGGTGGTATCAAATGATTTCCTATTGCTTGTTATGATTTGTTGTGGGCCTTCAACTTTTCAAGTTTCAAGCAATCAATGAAAGAAAGGTTCCGAAGCAAAGGAAAATTCACAAGAATCTTACAACAATCGTAAAATACTCTCGCCTAGACATACGAAGTGCACACAATTCATTATTGTTGGGTTTCAATTGGACATTCATTGCTTGAGCCTGAAGCCACAATGGTTCCTTATCTTCATTTCCTTCAGGATATTGATGAGCCCCTTCACCTTCACTCCATCCTTCCATATATTTCATGTTACCTAGAAGCTCGGAATCCCATAACTTCATAAATTTGTATTTCAAAACATTACAACGTGTGTGATGCTTTGGGCTCCATGTCATCACATGTTTCAATTTTCATGCATTAATGGTCTATCCCCCACTCCACTTTAATAGCTCGTGAACCCTGAAAGCCCATAACCTTTTACTAATTCATAATACCTTTCAGGCATCCAAGCTCCGAGTTCCCCTCTTTCCGTTCTATGCACCCCACGCCTCTGATACCTGGGACTTTATTTTAATTACATATGGGTTTTTCCTTCTAGGATACTACATTTTTTCTCATCCTTCCACTACCCGAAACCTCGGGAACCCAGACCTTATCAATTGTAATTTCTTTAAAATTTCAGTCACCAAACCTCTGTGATGATGTCATACTTTATCACCGCACATATAGATATGGAACTTTGGTCCCACTTATGTCCTCTTACTTGGATACTTGTTAGCCCAGGTGATTTTGTCAATGCATTTTATCAAACAATCAAGCTCTGGGAACCTCAATATCATATTCTAAGATTGGTCCCTCCTTATCTTGTTAGTCAATTGGGCCTTATGCAGCCCAAAAGTATTTCCAAATTCTTTTTTGTGAACATGTCAAGCATATATTTCTTCGAACTAGCTTAGATGGGTCTTACTACTATTTTGATTTCTCTTAAAGCACCTTGGCAATTTTGAATGGGAAATTTCAGGTTCCTCCTGGGCTCTAACATTTCGGGCTAATGCAATAGCTCATCCCTCATCCTATATTTCATCATCTTGGTCATATTCTTAGTATTGCATCCTTTATTTTCTCCAGGACAATGCTTGTCAACTCACGCCCCTCTCTCAAATCAAAATATGCAAGTTGTCATTACAAGAGTAGTCATTTTGTTAATGAGGTAGAATAGGTAAGAAAACATAGGATATGCACGGTGAATTTTGATTCTTCATTCTCTTGTGATTTGTTTGTTTATATCTCACTCCACTTTAATAACCAATACGAAGGGTCCAAGTCCTTCACATATATGTATACCTATATTGTTATATAGGTTGGGATTTTAACTTAGTTCCAGGGATTCTATAAAGAGTTTTAGGGCTGATATAAATCAAAAGAAAATGAAATGATTGTTGTTGCAATTCATAATGAAGCACAATTTCATTTTTTATTTTTGATATTTTGTTTGTTTCCTTGAACATGAGTCATTATTTTTCTAGATTACTACTCACTCTAGTTTAGATCCAATAAGTGATGATTTTTGACAAATGAAAGCTTCATAGAATGCTACTTCTTCATGCTTTTAACCGCAATCAAAAGAACAAGATACCGTTTGAAGAAACCCAATATTTTTCAAGCCAATATTAACAAAATTCTTCAAGGTAAGTTTCATATGGTTATTTTCATTTGTTCCCATTTTTTCCTTACATTTTTTTTGTTTTAGCTTTGTTTTTAGTCTCTTATAATCTAAAGCTCTATTTTTGAAGATCTTCAAGGATTTATTTGAAAATTTTGTAGCTCTACTTGCTCAAGTTTGGAATCTGTTCTTCTTGTTTCACTTTCTTTGAGTAGTGGAAAAGCAATTATGACGTCCATCAAATGACAAATCAGTGTAATCAGGGAGTTTTTGAGCCTTTAGTTTGTTTCATAAGGTTTATTATTTATTATAAAATCATTAAGATTTTTTCATGTAGGCTTAATGTTGGAACATGAAAAATTTCAAGGTGAGAAACTTCTTATTTGGATTCACGTTCTATCATAACTACTTTGCTAAAGTTAGAAATTTTGTTTAAATCAAAGTCTAAGCAAGTACAACTTTCCAAGGCAACTTAACAAGTTCTCAACTTAAGAAAACTTTCAATTTTTTCTCTCCTACTTGTTCTTTAGTTAAAGCACTCTTCACGAATTGTCTTGATTGAGATTTTCAAATTTTCCTTTTCATCCATTCTTTTTGCTTTTAGTTTGCATCTTCTTTTCTATTTCTACAATTTTTCGAGTGTGGTTTCACCTTTGCTTCAGATTGGTTTCTATGATACTGCCAAAATTTATTTGGAAGGAATTTCTCTCACCCAACATTGGTCAGCAGGCATGGGAAATTATTTCCTTGTCAATTTCATGGGTTTTCATTTATCTTGAAGGGACATCTTATTGAATTGGGAAGTCCTCTTTCCTTAATTTTTTTTCCCATGGAGGAACATTCATCTTTTCCAAGTGATAGAGTTCATCTTTCCAAGGAAAGAACTCACGTGAGTTTAACTCAATGAATCCCACTCATTCCCCCAATCCACGTAAAGTGCCTCTATATTGATAGTTGTAGGGAAAGATGAGGGAGTTAAACTTTTATGAGTGTTATATCCATTTTCCTTTAAAAAAATTTGTACCACCCCACCCTCTTCACCTAATTACAACATGAATTTCTCTAAATAAAATTTATCAAAAACATGGTAAAAGAGGGTTGAAAGCACATATGTGTGGGACACACAAGTAAACCCATAAGGTTATTGAACAAGCTCGCTGATAACAAAGCTATGCTTGTGTGGTATTGAGACAACTTCATGGGGCTATGGACACTCACAAGAAGTGAAACAATGTTGGGTAAAGGACATTATTTATAATGGATATATACTTTCTTTAAACTTCCTATCTATAACTCCTCTATCACTCACGAAAGGTAAATTAAAAATTAAATATTCCCCTAAAGACACAGATTCACGATTTTAGACTCATCTTGTTTCAAGTACTTATCTTTTAGAACTGATATCACTTGACCTATTTATGTGGGACCCATGACGAATGTTTTAATGTTTGAAGGCTTGATAGGATTCATCTTTCAAACTTTTGGTAAATTTGAGCTCATTGTCCTTTTAGCCACAAATAAATCGTAATTGTTTCACCCCATGTATCGCCAATTATTGTGGAAAAGCAACAACACCCCATTTTTACGTTATTATCTTTATAATATTAATGGGGACCTTCCATGTAAACTTTGGCTAAATCATTTTTATTTTGCTTGGTGTGGTTTATTTTTGTGAGATTTTCATTTTTCTTGGATTTCCGTTTTGATTTTTTCGTTAAGTGCGTTTTCTCACTAGTTTTCTAAGGACTCTAATTTTTCTAAGTTTGAACTTGCGGTTTACAAATGAAATTTCTTCAAAATTCAATTAATTTTTACGACATGAACTTAAAATTGTACAAAATATACTTTACTTTTGTAAATATAATTAATTTAACAATTTATAATTATTAACATTTAATTAATTTATTAACTTAATTGTAATTATTTTAATTTATTTTATAAACAATTAATTTTGAATTATTTTAATTAAATAACTATCTTACAAATGAAACTACTGTACATATTAAAATTACATCATATAAAAAAATATTATTATATATTATTTAAAAAAACATTAAATAATTAATTTAAAACAAAAAATAAAAATAAAAATTCAATTTTAAAAATCTCGGGATCTCCTCCCTCGAGGTTCTTATGGGGACTTTTTAAATAAATATCCCAGAGAAGAGGATCTGTGAAGGGACCCAGGAAACTTCAATACATGATATTTGTTTTAATATGTAAAAAGAATTTTTGGATCTCGGATCCCCATACCTCCTCTCCTTCCAACCTCCTTATCTCTCCACTCTTGGCTTCCCCACATTCCTTGGACTCTTAAACCCTTTTTCCTCCACTCTCACTACGTCACCTCCTTATTCCTCCTAGGGATCCGATCCATCCCTTCCTGCTCCCTTATTCCTCCTTATCCTTTCCCTCTTATAAATGCTCATGGCTTATGTATTGTCATGTCCTCAATTCTTTTTTCATGGATTTCTCATTGTGTGGAATCAACCAAACACTTAAATTTTTCCATCGTTAATGTGTTTCCCGAACTACGCCTAACATTCATCTTATTAACATGTTAAATTCATTTAATGTGCCGAATACATTAAATTAACATTCTATAATAGAAGACACAATTCATATGCAATATAAGAATTTATATTAAATTCTATTGTTTTATAAAGACTGGGAGCAAAAACAGTCCAACCGGCTTTTTTACAAAGTTTGGTTGTCGTGTAGCTCGAACCTTGGTCACTGCACCATTACCGAATACATCGTGCACGAGTTTACGTTCCACCGAACGCCCTGTTGCACTTGCCTAGCTTGTTGCATTCACTGTGGGTGAGCTCACCACAAGTCGATCCACAACAACTTCACCGTTCACCATTTGATAAACGCACTGCCTCCGTAGCTTGTTTACATCTTCCATTGGTGTGCACCCTTCCACCGAGTCGCTTTGCCCGTGTTGCACAACCTTGCCGAGTTCAGCCTCCCACCCAATGGTGTGACCCACGGTCTCGCCCGCCAAGTCCTGCCCGTCACTGTATTTACCATCACCCGATCTCACTGTGTTCGTTGTTTAGAATGAGTGTCCATCGTGCGGGCTCATCACTTCCTTGTCCAAGGCATCTCACATTCCACCACGAGCTCGTCTAGAGTTGCGATGAATTCACTCATTCATTGGTTGTTTTCAAATTAATCACTGTTGTATGTTTATATGGCCGCTGCCAAGGTGGGGGCTTCAGCCTATGGCCAAGCTGACCCAACCTTATGGTGGTTTTCCATTCCAACATGTTAGCCCAGGGGTAGGGCAACTGCACATGGGACCGCCCACCCATATATAACTGTGGGCTCGCCACACTTAAAATTTTGCCCAAGTGTGTTTGCGTGCCCATTTTAGCCAGCTTGTTGCCCTTTCCTGCGCATGCCCAACTCGTCGATTTTCCCGACCTACTCGTTCGCCCGCTCGTCATGCGCCCATCACAAACACCTCCAATTCTTGATTAAACACACCCAGAGGGTGCATCCTTTTCACTCGAACGTGCCAATGCCTTGGGGGCATTACATCCTCTCGCACATAAGGTCATTGTTGTCCTCGGCAATCTAGCTATCCTTCATAACCTTCTGTCATACTTTGCAATATTTCGCTTCCGTTTCCATAGTGAGTCCTCCATTTCCCATGTATCTTCATCTGGTGCATCCTTCCATATAATGAGAAATTCCCATCTCATGTTACTCCCAAACCTTGTTGTTCGAAGATCCAAAATCTTCTCCAACACAAGATTTGGTCTATCAACAATCATAGCTAGCCCCCCTCGGTGGCTTTGCTCTGTCTGGATGTTCTGCATCAAGTCGACACTTCTTCAACTGACAGATATGGAAAACAGGATGTCTCATATGCATGTGGTGTGGAAGCTCCAACTTATAGGCAACCTCCCCAACTCACTTCTTCACTTGAAATGATCCTTCATACCTCCTCGTCAAAGATCTTGCAGTCCCCTTAGGTGGCTAAAACTGATCTCTGGAGATCCTGAGAAAAACCATATCTCCCACACTGAAGTGTGCATCCCGCCTGTCCTTATCTTCCCATTTATTCATTCTCATTGCAGCTTTGTGCAAGCATTACCGTGATAACTCCAAGGTCTCATCCCAAGCCTTCATGAACTTCTTCACACGAGGACTCCTCAAGAAACCTCCTGTCACTACAGTGTGTGGAGCGACTGGAATCTACCCATTCACCAACTCGAATGGACTATACCGTGTCGCAGAACTCTTCTGTATGTTGTAGCTGAACTGAGTTACATCCAAGAGTTCAGGCCAATTCTTCTGATCAACCATCACATAATGTCTCAAGTAGTTTTCCAACAATGCGTTGATTCGCTCAGTCTACCCATCTGTCTACAGATGGTAACTCGAACTCATCAATAATTATGTCCCATCCAGCTTGAACAATGTGGTCCAAAATCTTCCTGTAAATCATGGATCTCGATCCGACATGATGCTCAATGGAATTCCCCAATACTTCACTATGTTTTTGAAGAACAACTCCGCAGCCTTCTCGGCTCCACAATGTATCTTTGTTGGAACAAAGACAACATACTTGGAAAAATGATCAATCACAACCATGATCCCAATATATCCCTGTACCTATGGTAATTGACTGATGAAGTCCATCAAGACACTCATCCATGGTCTCTCTGGAATCGGTAAAGGCTGCAATAGACCTCCTTTCCTTTGAGTATCTGATTTTTCCTACTGACAAATGATGCATGTATGTACATACTCCTCCACATACTCCCCCATCTTTTCCCAAAAGAATCCTCTCTCCAATAATATCAAAGAATGACACTGCCCTAGGTGGCCAGCCCATGAAGAATCGTGACATTCCTTCAAAAGGCGCCTCCTAAGCCCAAATGAATTTGGAACATAGAGTTAATTTCCAAAGAACAAGAGTCCATCCCGAAGAAAAAACTTCCGTGTCTTCCCCTCCTTTATCTGCTTCACTATATTTTGCGCTTGAATATTAGTCTCAGTGCTTTTCTTGAGCTTATTCTCATCTCTTCTGTAATTTGTACTCAAATCCTACTTCGTGCTACCCGACCTTCCTCCCCCTCCAATGCTGCTAGTTGTTCCTTCCTTCTAAGGGCATCAACAAACTGCATTGAGTCTACCCGGACGGTACTCAATAGTCATGTCGAACTCTGCCAAGAAGGCCTGCCAATGAGCCTGCTTCATGGACAACTTTGGTTGTGATGCAAAATAACTTTTTACAATGTTGTCAGTCTTGACAAAAAAAGGCTTCCCAATTAGGTAATGCCTCCATAATTGCAAATAGTGGATGGTCGTAGTCATCTCCTTCTCATGGACCAGAAACCTCCATTCTCTATCCTGCAACTTCCGACTCTCGTACGCCACTAAATGCCATCCTGCATAAGAACCCCTCCTATGGCAAAATCTGAAGCATCTGTGTGTACCTCAAATGGTCGCTTGAAGTACAGCAACTTCAGTATCGATGTTGAAACCACCCTCTTCTTCAAATAATTAAATGCCATTTGACATTTATCCGTCCAACTCCATCGCTTGTTCTTCTTCAGAAGGTCTTTCAGTGATGATGTTACTTTTGAATACCCATCCCAAAAACACCCTCATATCATGGACATTCTTCAGTTCAACCCAATCCTCGATTGCCTTCACCCTATTTTGCTCCATCCGTATGTACCCTTGACTCACAATGTGTCTAAGGAATAGAATCTCGGTTTTGGAAAACACACACTTAGACTTCTTTAAGTACATCTAACTCTTCTTCAGCGCCTCAAACACCAAGGCCAAGTGCTTCCTATGATCTTCCCTGTTATCACTGTTGTTATAGACATTTTTGGGCACTTCAACCCCAATTATAAATGTCCATAAACTGAGGGCTCCTAAGTCCCTAAAAGTGTTGCTTCACTGCCTAAAGGAACAAGGTCAGCTGATTACATCATCTCCCAGAAGTTCTCCACTAAAAAATGCTCAGAAATGGTCAAAACTGGACCATACTAAAAACCTAGTGCAGAGGGTTCGATGCATATCACCTTCCCAGTGTAAAGGTTGTGATGCATACTGAATGGCCCCTCTGTAGGGTGTGATGGTCGGGAATGGACAAATGGAAGGGACAAATTGTGAGGTGGAATATCATGAAATCTTCCGGAAGCTTCCCCTCTGACACTTGCTTCACTGTTTTCGACCAGGATGAGTAAGAGATCATCATTCTCCAAGTGGAATCAAGAAATATCAGAGAGAAGACACTAATCAAGGCCCCAGAAGATGAATCACCCCCCTACAATCATCTATATATGGATCCCTCATCACAGAGATCCAGAGACTGGAATCTTGTATCTTGTAGAGAAGTGCTGTTGGTTTTCAGGTGTAATTTCATAGTGTTGGCTGATCTAAGCTTTACTTGACGTGAAGAAGGGCTTTCTTGCTAGAGGATGATGCTGGGTCAGAACATATGGTTGTAATCCTCTTGCTACTTTTGATCTTAATAAATCTATTCAATTTTTCCTCCATATTCTTGTTTTTTTGTCTATATATGCATTTGTATGGTTAACACATATATGGTCCTGTGTTATTTATGAATATAGATCTTTGTTCTTTGATAGTAGTATTTTGTTGTGATTCCATAGGTGCTCTTTGAAGCTGGGCAGACGAAGAAGAAGCGGCAAAGCTCTATCAGGAAGGAGAGGAATCAAACAAGGAAATCAAGCACAAGACTAAGGTTGGTCTCCTTTGTTCCACTCTTATCTATATTCATAAAGGAAAACGAAAGTAGACTTTACTTGTTTGTTTCTAAGATAGCTACCAGTCTTAGTGGGAATAGAAGCATCCGATTGGACACTATTCCCGGTAACAACTGTACACCACGATGTCGTCCAAGTACACTACTACGAACGAATCCAAGTATGGACGTAGTACATCATTCATCAAAGTGAAAAATGTTGGAGGAGCATTGCACAACCCAAATGACAGAACAAGGAATTCAAAGCTTCCATACCTTGTTACTATCATAGTCTTCCTCTCATCTCCTTCTTCTATCCACACCTGATAATACCCATGCCTCAAGTCCAGCTTGGAAAACACTCGGGCTTTTGCAAGCTTATTGAAGCAATCCGTAGCTAATGGAAAAGCATACTTGTTATTTATCATCTCCTTGTTGAGAGCGTGATAATCAAAACATGTCCATAGCTCATTGATTTCTTATTCCGTTGGAACAATACTAGAGCTCCATAGGGGGACCGTGAAGGCCGAATGAAACCTGCATCAATTAACTCCTTTATTTGTAATTTAAATTCTTCCAACTCAGGTCCTAAAAACCGATAAGGAGCTTTATCCGGAGGTTGTTTCCCTGGCTAAAGCTCAATGCTATGGTCCACTGCATGCCTTGGTGGAAGCTTCTTTAGTAGCTCATTGAGAGTCAGATCTGCATACTTGGCTAGTGCCTCAGAAATCTCAGCTGGAACATGCATCCTATCTCCATCATCTCTATCGACTTCTCTAATAACTGTCGCATATGTCTCCACGTCTGACTCCCATATAGCCTTCTCCAAACTCAGTGCATAAACATGTTGCACCTTGACTTCCTTCCTTTGCTTATGAGTAGGCAAAGTCCAAGTCTGTGATCCTCCAATCAGCATAACCTCATCGCATAAGGGGACGATAACTTCTCTATTTCCCTTCAAGAAATCATGGCCCAATATCATGTCAAAATCGTTCATCTCCATCACCGTGAAGTCCAACCGACCTTGCCAGTCTTTGATCTGCACAGGGAATTCATGTGCCAAACCCGCCACTCTAGTTCTTGAATTCACCACCTTGACCTCCACATCTGATGGGAAAATCATTAGCCCAACTTCCTTCGCTAGCAGTGTCGTCACGAAGTTATGTGTGGCCCCCGTTCCACCAATGCTTGAATGGTCTTGCCATGAACCACCAAGTCTACAAAACCCAGACTATGAATCCATGCTTTATTTTCCATAACTTCAGACTGCATATACCCGGTCTCTGCAATTTGCTTTGATACCATCTGTTACACCCTCAATTCTTTTTTTGTGAATTTCCCAACGTGCGGCATCAACCAAACACTTAACATTTTCCATCATTAACGTGTTTCCTGAACTACACCTAACATTCATCTTATTAACATGTTAAATTAACTTAATGTGCGGAATACATTAAATTAACATTATACAACAAAAGACACAATTCATATGCAATATAAGTATTTATATTAAATTATGCTGTTTTATAAATAACCGAGAGCAAAAACACTCCAACTGGTATTTTTACAAAGTTCGGCTGTTGTGCAGCTCGACCCTTGGCCGTTGCACTATTTAGCCTCATTGAATACACCATGCATGAGTTTACATTCCATCGAACGCTCTGTCACACTTTCCCATTTTGTTTTGTTCACCGTGGGCACGCTCACCGCGAGTCGACCCACCACAACTTCACCGTTCACTGTTTGGTAAATGCGCTACCTCCGCAGCCTGTTTACACCTTCTACTAGTGTGCACCCTTCCACCGAGTCACTCTACCCGTGTCGCACAACCTTGCTGAGTTCGGTTCCCACATGGTGGTGCGACCTATGGTCTCGCTTACCAAGTCCTACCGGTCACTGTGTTTATTGTCGCCTGATCTTACTGCATTTTCTATTTAGAATGAGCACCCATTGTGCGGGCTCATCACTTCCTTGCCCAAGGTAGCTCACCTTCCTCCATGAGTTCGTCTAGACTTGCAATGACTCCGCTCATTTGTTGGTTGTTTGCAAATGAATCATCATCGTATGTTTATATGGCTGCTACCAAGATGGGGGCTTTGGCCTATGGCCAAGCCAACCCAACCTTATGGCGGTTTGTCATTCCAACATGTCGGCCCAGAGGTAGGGTGCTCACACACGAGACCACCCACCCATATATAACTGCAGGATCACCACACCTAACCATTTTCACCAAGTGCGTTTGCTCACTCATTTTAGCCAGCTCATCACCCTTGCCCAGGTGTTCCCAACTCATCATTTTTCCCGAACAACTTGGTTAAACGTGCTCGAAGGGCACGCCCGTTTCGCCCGAATGCGCTAATTCCTTGGGGGCATTACACCTATGGCTCCCCGATCCAACCCTCCTTGCTCCCGTCTTCCTTATTATCCCTCCCTTCTTATAAATGTTCACATATGAGACAAAATCCACTTACCTTTTTTTAAACATATTATTATTATATATTTTTTTTTAATTTTAATTTATTTAATATATTTTGTTAATTTAATTTAATTAATTAATTTGTATATATAGTTTTATTTTTGATTAATTTAATCTGTAAATCTTCATAGTTTATTTAATAATATTTGATTTAAATTATAATTTTATTTGATCTTTTTTTTTTTTTGGTAGGTAAGCACCCACAGGGGATTTGAACAAGTGACCTATCACAAGGAGTGCCTTAACAGTGCACCCATTCACCATCAATCCAAAGCCCCGTGGGTTATAATTTTATCTGATTTTAATAATTTTGTATATATAATTAATTTAATTTGTAGATAAATAATTTTGAATTTTAATTGTTTTCTTATTAAATATATTAACATTGTTTAAAGTTAGGATTTTTGATAAAAAAATGCCTAATTTTTTTCTTAGACATGCATTTTTTCTGCATAGGTAGTTTTGACAATCTAATTTTGGAGAGCCATATCATGAGTTCTACTTGGTCAAATGAGGCCCATGATGACTCATTGAAAATATAGGATCATGGAGAACAATATGGAACTTTAACTCAACTGAATATGTATATTTAATATGCCTAAAATTAGCAGAATATGGAGTCATGAAATTGTAACAAAAATTATTTTGGGGAATTTACATTGAAACATTTTAATCTACCAAAATTTCTGTTGTTGCAAATGTGTTTGATAATAGCCCCCTTGAGCCATAGAAGTCTTGATAGGGATCAATGAGAACCATGGTTCTATTTTTATTTATTTATTTAATCTGATTTTAATTTAAAAGTTTTTGTTTTTCCCAAATTTGGGAATTCTGATTTTTGTATGCAGATTAATTTATTTTATTTCTTTTTTTTTTTGCAGGAGATTTGTGACAAAGAGATCAAGCACAAAGGATGAGGAGGAATAGAAAGAGACCATCAAAGAAGAAAATGGAGGATTTGCAGCTCCAATCAAGGATTTGAAAGACCACTTTCAACAGTTCTTTATTTGTAAATTATAAATAGAAATTTCAAAATGAGGAATGGGGTTTCTCTCCTCTGCAACTTAGGAGCAGTAATCACTTTGTTAATGACATTTTCAGTTGTGAATAGGGATGAAAGCTCAGATTTGGGTTATTGGGGGTTTTCTTTTTCGAAATCTAGACTTTGTATTGGAAGCTAAGCTTGCCCTTTTATAACTCTTTCCCTTTAGTGATAGAGCTTATGATTTGGGAAAGGTTGTTGAAGATCAAATCAAGGAATAGAGAAAAGGGATCAAGTTTTATTAATTGTATTTACAAGTACTTCTACTTTTTTAATGCAATTTCATTCATGTAATGACAAATTTATGCCAATTGCTTCATATTTTTTCACTATTGTTGGATATATTCATGATTGTTTGTTATATGAGCTATCTTTTCTAATAGAATAATAGATTTTTATTTATTTCCTTGTTGCTCAAGTGCCTAAATCAAATATATGAGTAACTATTTACTCATAAATGTACTATCTAAAATCGATTCAATTGTTATTAGAATTCAACAAACTAATTCCAGTTTTGTTAGAAAAATATTTACTGTTTTAAGGACTTTAAGCAAAACATGATTTTCAATAACACTATCAATTATTATGACTATTTCATTAGCCCGGTAGTCATCATAAAAGAGATATCTAAAATCACCATCCACTTAATTACGTTGCTCTCGGTTAGGTTTAGATCTACATCTTCCTAATCAAGATAGAATTAGGATTTTCTTTTCTGTCACTTGAATTCTTAGAGTATATTTGCATTTAGATTTTATCATTACATTCTAGAAGTCCCCTTACATAAGGGACAAAATCAAGTGTAGCTTGGTTGAGCCCTCAATTCAACTTAGAGATTTATTTCTTACAAGTGCACTACAAGAGGGTAAATCTGATTTCTCTGTTTCTATTGATGAGAAATTGGTAACACCACAAGTCTGATAAATTTCCATGACCTTGGGTCTAGGTTAGAGTCTTAAAATCACTGACGCTACAAAACCAAGAATCTCAACCATAAACTACTTTGCACAACAGAAAATAAAGAAGTAAATCACATATGCATAATATACACAGTTTTAAAGAAAATTGTACAATCACCAACCTTTGTTATATTAAACCAAATCTGAATAATACAACAGTTTATGGTATACAAGATACAATGACAAACATCATTGCAGCTTCTATGTCGTATATTGTCTTGTCGGTCCTTCGCTTCCATATTGCTCACTAGTATTGCCTTAGTCCATCAAAGCATCTACACATCGAGACTCCAAGAGGGCTGCCTCCTATCATAGTTGCAAGTCACATATGCTACAATGAACATAGGCTCATCAACTGCTCTTTGGATAGGACTACTTCCTAAGCTTCAATCTCCCAATCTAGTAGTCACTTTCCTCCATCAAAGAGCTGAACATAAGGCTACAATACTTCACCCAATCTTGCACCAACAATATTCTTCTTGTTCGCTACTCTAAGGCTACTTTGGGTAGCCAACAAACTTCCTTCCAACCAGCTCGATGACACCCAATCCTCTCATTGTTAGATCTTCACCTAGGAAGACACCTTCCCTCCCTGGAATGTCTTCCAACTGGCTCCAACAATTTGCACCAACAAAACTGATCCAAACATGGTCAAATACCTTGACCCAATACACCTCCAAGTGTTGTTGTTACACCTTGTTGCAATGCTACATTGCTACACCCCTGGTTAGGGCACACCACGCTACCCTCAACCTCCATTCATCTCACCAACTAGCCTCATTCTTGATAGCAGTCCACCTTAGGGAGACTCCTCTTTCCTTATAAGGCTTCTGTCCACCTTGAACACAACTCCTATAGGCTCCACTTGTTGGCTATGGTCTGCGACCTATCCCAGTAGTGGAATGCGGTAGCTGTCTCCTCAACATAGTTTGCAATTCTATCTTCAAAACAACAACAACACCCTTCTCTTAACTGCAGCTCTCCTAGCCTAAAATCACACCAAGAATAACCTTTAACACAAGCCTAAATAACCATCCAAATGTCACGCTACAATCTACAATGCTACGACTCAATCACAGAAGATTCCCACGTTTTTGTCCAGACTCCTCCACATTGTCATGTACTCCCTTACTGCGGATTCTTCTCCACGAAATTTTAGAGATATCCCTTGAGTTTACTGCTCACAAATGGATTCTAAAATAATAATACTTCATCCTCTTTTTATAGGCTAAAGAGGGGCTCCCACGATTTAAGAAGAGACACATTTATTGGACTTGTTTACATCAAGTCACCCTACTTGACAACCAATAATTAATTTGTCAACTTCAAAAATCAATTTCTCTCTAACGACAACTTAGATTTAGATGACTTTCATTGTGTTGAAATCATCTTTCAAAACACTATGATCCTCATCCATCACATTTCATAAATCCATCATCATTTTGTCCCAAATCTTGATGGGTGCCAAAACCCCATACTTGGTTTCCAAGCCCACAAGCTCCCTTATGGAACTTTTCCCTCCAAACCTTGAACCCTAGGGCTTGGAGTACCTCCCAAGCTACACAAATCAACAAAGTTAGCAAGGAGAGAGAGGGGGTAACTAGACCCAATAAAACTAGTTGAAGCCATTATACAAACAGAGAAGATTCTAATTTAGGACTTTAATTGGTTGGCCTTCCCAATTATTGATGAGGTCATCTTTTGCCATCAACACATAGTTAGAGGCATTTATCTTAATTTCAAATGGTTGTTGTAGGTCTAGTAGGATGAGGACGAGTGTAGAGAAAACATTTTCTTTTATATTTTTGAATTCTTTTAGTGTGACTTAGACAATGAAATATTTACTATTTCTCCACTGATATTTACTTGATTTAAGGGCTAAATGATATGAACTATCCTCAACATGAACCTTTAGTAGAAGCTAGAAAGGTATCCCAAATATTGAATTTTTTACTCGAAAAGTGAGCATTTATTCATATTTGAATATAAAATGTGTTTCTATAAGGTGCTTGAAACTAGTTGAATGTGCTACAAATGTTTCACCTAGGTTTTTCTAAAGATGAGTATGTCATTCAAATATACAACCACAAATATTTTTATGAACACTTGTAGGATATCATTCATCATCCTCATGAATTTTTTTGAAGTATTGGTTAAGCCAAAGGTTACGACGAACCACTTGAAGGGGCATTCTTTATATTTGAATTTTGTATTCCATATATTCGTTTGTGTAATTGGAACTTGGTAGTAGCCTAACTTTTGGTCAATATAACAAAGAACTTGACATAATTAAGCTAATTAATAATATTTCCAATCATGGGGATACAATTTTTGTTCTTGAAAGTAATTTTGTTTGGGGTTATATAATCAACACAGAGTCTCCCTCTCCCATCCTTTTTCTACACTATCACAGTCAGGTTCTCAAAATATGAGGATCTCAATTGCATATTGCCATTTTGGATGAGCTTGTGAATCTAATGTTATTTTTCTTTATTATCCAAGAAATAGAATCTATATATTGGTCAATTAGGTAAATTAGCACCAGGTATCATGTCAATTGATTGTTTGACTTAGTAGTGCAAAATCACCCGCATAGGTGGAGAAAATATATCTTTGTATTATTCAAAAACCCTTCCACTTCTATTATGTAGAGACCCATAATTCAAAGGTTGTGGTGATTGCATTGACCTTCCATTCACCTTTTGACCAAACCATGAAGAGAAAAAACTTTGCATTCTGAGATATTAGCTCTCGACATTGATTGGTTGACATTAGTGAAAATGCAGTAGTTGGGAATACATCCGGTACCCTATAGAGCTACCCTTTGAGAGTAACAATGACACTATGAGGATGAGAATCATAAATAGCATGATTTTTTTGCATATAAAGTTGTCCTACAAGAACATCAAAAACTTCACGTGGGGAACATCTTAGTACCTCATTTTTGAAGGGCTTGTTTTCGTAGGAGAGGTAGTATTTTTGGATAATATGGATTTCTTATCCATGGTTCATCGAACCAATGATGTGTTGTTAGGGATGTGGTACTATCAAAAACCTCAATATCTTCATTACCTTGGATGATATCACGTTATTTTGGTTCCAATTTTCAATTATCAAATGTAGTGGGGCCCTCTTCACACACATTTGCGAATAGAATAGGTGCCTCCCTCTTCAAGCTCCCCTAGTTCTTCTGGTTGGATATTTTTGGTTTTAATGTTAACACTAGGTTTTGCATCGATGATCCACTTTCCTTTAACCTACTCTAAATTATAGCTAGAGCCACAGTTTGTATCCTTTTCTTCAAGTTTCACCAACAATGATTTTTTATAGTTGCATTCATCAATATTTTCCATGGCATTTTGTGGAACTCATAACACTTCCTGTGTCATTTTTATAATTCCCATTATCGTTCTTTATCTATGACTTGGGATGGTTGCCATGAGGTTGGATTTCCTTGATTTATCCCTTTTTTTGTGAGTTTGGTCTCCCTTTTCCAAATTTATGTTGCAATAGATTTTTCAAACCCAAATTCTCACTTATTCCTTTACTTCAACTTTTTCTCCAATGTATTGATAAGAAAATGTCAGTGATCAAATGTCCAAGAAACACATATCCATTTAGATTTATTTATGAGACCATTGTAGTACTTCAAAACTAGATGTTTCTTGGATTCCTTAATACTTAGATTTGAGCGTAAGGTATGGAAAATATTGGTGTACTCTGGAACCTTCTGGTCTTTTTCTTGCCATAGGGTTGTCAATCTCATGTATTTCCCTAAACGATAGAATTCCTCAAAGGAATCAATAAAAGAGGCCCAATAGGGACCTACACTGAATATAGTAGATTCATATTTTATGTGTCTCTCCTATTATTATTGCCACCAATATTCTACATAAGGAAGCGTTTTCAAGAGTGCAAAAGTGATATTCTCATTGTTCAATTTTTTTAAGACAAATTAATATCCATCTAATATATTTAAACATTTCTCCAAGTTTTAGCATCTATTTGGCCTTCAAATATAGTGATATAAAAGTTAACTTATAGATTGAATGGTGTTGCAGTTCGAATTTTTTTGTTGGTTAAATGTGCCTTGGCCATTGTTGGAAATTGTTGAAGGATCTAAGAAAATTTGTCCATTGCCTCATTCCTCTGTTGTGCAAGGGGTTCCTCAAGAAAAAAATTTGATAGGATTCTTCTCTCCATTATATATATTTTATTATACCATGGAAGGATCCTTGGGTTGGTTAGAGCAAATTTTCCCAAGTGAAACTAGCTTGATACCCAACTCTGTATACCTTGACCTTGTCGGGGACATGCACTAAGAAATAACAATGAGTACATTACTCTGATATCACTGATTTAAGTTGTACAAGGAATGAAATGAAAGGAAGGAACAAAGCTGAAATGCACATGAATAAATATAATAGAAAGCATAATAACATGGTGAAATCCTAGTTTCTATTAATAAGTGAAATAGCATAATATTGTAGAACATAAACTAACTAGAATGGTGGTAGTTATGTCTAGAGAGGGAGGAAAGGAATCTACACGTATTTGAAAAAACTTATTGCAAGAGGCTAAAATAATGACATTTTAACGTAAATAAAAAAAAAGAAATTGGAGGTCTAAAAACATAACCGTAGAATATGAAACACCAAAAATATTATGGCCCTAAGATGGTTAGTTGGTACATCAACTTCCCAGGGGTGCAACTTTTGCATAAAATATTTGATTAAGGCACATGATAGCTCTTTTAAAATAACTATTTGAGGACTACAAATTTTAACTAGGGATAGGGCATGCCTAGGAAACCCATGGAAACCGATGGCCCAAAAAAGATTCATTTAGGGCCTCAAAACTGCCCCAAAGGTTTGGGACCCAAAAATGATAGAAACAATTACAAGAAGATAAAGAAATTTTGAGACATTAGAAGAGGTGGATGGACATTGATATCCACTTGAATTAGTCATAGGTATATTGTGGTCCATTTTCGTAAGTTTTGGGTTTCCTCACCCTTGTTAATTTTTCTCCTTAATATGTAGTGATCAGGCAGTTTCTAACATGCTTAATATTAGCTCATTTATTTGTAAGATGTAGACTCATACCATGAATATTGAGATCAAGAGCTTATTCTTGAAGGGACACCACATAGATTGCTATTATGCCTCCAAATCTATGATGGAGTATTTCACCATCATATATACATTCAAGACAACTTGGACACACTCATTGGTGTAAAATGTCTTCTTGATGTATACTGTAACAAAAATCCACATTTTTTTCTTGTGGATATGATATATTTTCATGACATGGTGTTATAGCCCATTTTTTCCAACCTTATGTCAAGTAGATAAACCCTAGTTCAACCTTCTAACATATTGGCATGAGACATCCTTCTCCCCATGTGACCTTGCACTTTTATCAACCCCTCATTCCCACAAACCTATCATCCTAACACCCATCGATCCATTATAGTGGGGTTGCATAACTCCTGGGAAACCTACCTTCCCTTGGAATGGGAGAAATGGAGGCCATTTTTCTAGAATAAGTCACCCCCTAGGATATCAGCTTAACCCAATCATTCATGAGTTGTCTAGAGGTCAATTATTAGATAATTTTCCTAAATTCTCATGGCCCTAGGTGTCCAAATACATCCTCATGTGTTTAGAAAAAGCCTATAGAGAGATATTGTCAACAAGAGAGGGACTCATATAGAGGATATAACTCAGTGATATTGATGGATTTCTTCTAGAACTTCTCTTGTGTGTGAGGTAACTCCAATCTTATAGTAACTTGAGGTAAGGGTCATGCTAAGGATCGAAGAGGTGCTCATTGGTGAACTGAGATATAATGTAATTTTTAAATTTTTATGAATGAAAGTAATTGCAAATTCTCTTCTGCATATCTCATGTTATTATATATATGAATGTGGTTTGATTATTGTACTTCATGCTAATATTCCTTCTACGGATGCAAACATCATTTTGTTTGGTGGTGCATGTGTGTAGGGGATTAGATCAAGATGATTTGAGTAGGGTATTTGGACTAAAGCAAGGTATTTGGTGCTTCTCCAACGTATGTGAACTCCATCAATCTATGATGGATATAGGTATGCTTCTCCTATCTTTCTTAATGAGATGAATAACATGTGGTTGCATTAGGTTTTCAGACTTCATTTTTTGTTTTCCATAGATCGTATGAGAAATGTCGAGGTGATATCTACGGATAAATATCTCCTTATATTATGAGATAATTTAGAGCTAACAAAACTATAGAATCCATTAGGAAGTATTTCCCTAGTTTTTTATTTTTCCTTCGTTGGTATAAATTTCCAATTTCTACTTATTGTTGAGTCATTTTCTATTGATTTTGACCTAGTTTGGGCCTATTAGAAGATTAATTTTCTGAAATTTTATTTTATGTCTGTTAACTTATCTTTAAAATCTAATTTTTGTAGGTAATTCACTCCCTGTAATTTATTTACAAATAAAGTTTAGTAGCTGGTTGCTTTCTAGGGTTAGTCCTTCTAGCGACCAAGTATCCAACTTGTCCATTTTTCGGGAGCGAATGCTTCTTGTTAGTTGGATATCTGGTACGGTTTCCTTCAATTTCTTCTAAGAGGGATCTAGATCTATCATCCTATGCCTGTATTTGGTTAGATATATTGTAGATATAGTTGAATTTTCCTTCTATTTATCAGATCTCTTATTTTGTTTGCAATATTAATTCGTTGTTAAGTTGCATGTTAAGTTAAATTTTTTCTTGTAGTGATTGATGATTATTTTGTTTCTGTGACATTATAAACCTAATTTTTGTGTTTTGGTGAGTATTTGTGATATGTATGATTGTTTTGGTCATAAAGAAATCAAATTTTTGTGACCTCTTAAGTCTTGTTTCCTTTATCTAGGTTTTGGATTGTTTTACCATATAGGTCATTGTAGGTTTGTGCTTGTTGTACTCCTACATTGAACAAAAAAGTATAACTTTATTTCAATTTGGTATTGTTTCATTTCTAAGTGTGATAAGATATAATTCATGATTTTTCTTTGCAAATCCTTACTTTAGAGTTTTTGAGTGCTTCTTGGTGCTCTTGCATTGGCATTGATTAAGAGTGTTTATTTTTTGTTATATGTTATTTATTGGATAAGTGAGTATTATGAATTTGGAGAGTGTCAAAAAAACTGTTGAGAGTGAATGTGAGGTTTCTTTATTACTTGGAAAAGGAAACACATTTTTTACCTTTCCTTAGATAGTTTTTATCAAATGAGAAAAGAAACTGCACTTGTAATATATTTTCATCTTTGGATTTTTATCGAGTCTCTTTTCACACCATCTTAATTTCACTCTCTACCCTTAAGTAATAAAAATCCAAAAGTGAAGTGTTAATACAATTTATTAGTCATTTTAAATTATAACAAACCAACATTGGCCTAGGGTTGTAGAGTCTCCGAGTAGGATTTGGAGAGGAAATTATTCAAGGTTATAAAATTGAAACTGAACCTACTAATGAGTGTCAATATATTTTCATGTCATATGCTTTCTAGGAAGTTCCTCTCACCGAGGAATTAAAAACACAATGAAATTGGGAATATATGGAGTGAAATTACCACTCTCAAGCTAGTGTTGTTTATTGAATTATGTGCATTAAATGGGGGTATATTTGAGGGACATATGGCTCACTTCGATCAATGTCTTGGGATATTTGAAGCTTAGTTACACTACCTACACATATATTTTTGATCACATGTTTCCCTCCAATTGTTTTATCGTAAAATGGTAACCATAGTGACCTATTGTCTAGGGATCTTAACTAGGTGATTATGGGTGGTAAGTATAGATAGTACCTAAGGTATATCTAATTCACCATATCAATTATATTGGAGGGTCATGCTAAACCCCATTGATATCACTTGCACTAGTCAATGCTGATATAAGGAGGTTGGGATAACTACTTTTCTATTCCTTTGTTAGTCTAAGACACTTGGGAGATTGATCTTATCAAGCATCTTGGATTTTAGGAGGTACCTTTTTTATTTTGTTTTCCTATTTAATCTCTTAAGGACTTTATAGTATGTGTTATTTAGTTTGAGTCTAGTTTTCCATAGGGATGTCTAAATTAGTTGATTAAATAAAAAATATATATTCATTTTGGATGGCCAAACTTACCATTGTTCTTTAGGACTACTAAACCTTTCTCCTAAAGAGGAGGGTCCACCATCTCAAAGACAAGGGATACCTTTAGTATCAAAGGGCTTAGATCAAACCCAAGTTGGTGGGGATAACCTAGCTCTTGGGGGAATACTTAGTCACTATTGAAGTTCTAGATTTTTTTTTCCCACCACACACCATCCCACGTTTAACTAACAATCTTGACCTCATACATGTACTATTGAGTTCCTATTTTATAGGGCCATTTTCCTTATTTTCTCATGCAAATTTTGGTGAGAGTGGTGCTTCTACCATGGGGTAAACGAATCCATGATCTCCATCCATGTTGAAATTTTCTTCTGTGATGTTTTATTTACCACTAATTAAAGAAATAGGGCCAACTACATCAATTTTGAATACACTTCTATCCTCAGAAGGGGGAATCTAACCAATTGCTACTATGATCCCAAAACTATTTCCAAGTATTTTTGCATACCTTTCTCCATCAAGATTTTTGTTTGGAAAAAAAGGGCAAAATCGAGCCAACCCACATGATATGGGTGGTTTCTAGCCAATTCATCTATCCCTATAATCTTGATATCTATGAAGGGTGAATCATATTTAGTGAACCTGCTAGGGATTATATGTTTGTTCGTGGTCCATCTAGGGTAATACTATTTCTAGGGAAATAATTAATCCTTGGGGTAATTCTATGTTTGTAGGAATTCCATTCTCTAGAGGTTTTCAATCCTTCATAGTGGCCAATTTAATTGGTGGAAATATCCTTGATATTGCCACTATTTCCATGATTTTTAATGCTTATGGTGGTGCTTTTACACTGGGAGGTTTTCCTTTTTTTGTTGAGTAGAATACCATTTGTTAAAATGTGTAGCTTGGGAGGTATTTGACAAGCCCAGATCGGGTTTTGTGAGAATTTTGGTCATGGAAAATGGTTTGTGAGAAAAAGACCCAAGTGAAGGGGTTTTAGACCTATATGAGGTTTAAAATTCAAAAAATAAAAATAAAAATTAAATTCATAAGTCTAAAGAGGATCAAACCCTTAAGGTCTAGAGGGTTCCTAAGAAATTTTGGAAAATATATTTAAAGGAGACCTTAACATAAGGCTATGAATAAAGTGAATAGGAGCTCGCTTGATCAATGACTAAGGTCAAGATGGTGCCTAGATGTTGCCTTAGTTTAAGGGTCGAGAAGGTTTCCAAGGAGGCCATGGACACCATAGGGGGTAGTATCAAGAGAGTCACATAATTATAAAGGGATCCAAATAAACTAGAAGAGGAAGAAATTTATCTTAAGTACTAGATGGTTGAATTAGAAGTCTTTTCGTGGAATATATTAGGCACAAGTATGGGCATTAATAGGTCACTTCAGTGCAGATTTGAAAAAGAGGGTCGAGACCCTACCATGGGTTGATTAAAGGGCTGCAAGGCTTGACCTATTGCAAAAATGTGGATGGGTTTACTAAGGGAAACATTGAAGTGATCTAGGCTCAAAGTGACTATAATAACCATATAAAAGGGAGTTTGCAAAGATTCATATACTCGACCTAGTTTCCAGTCAAAATTGTGGTCGAGATCTAGTGATTCCTGGAGCTAAGATGAGGGTCCCAAGAATGAATATGTGTATGCCTTATGATGGTGGAGTTTTGAAGTAAAAGAAGTTGTTCAAAGGGTTTGAAAAACAGAAGATTGCAACTCCTAGTTGAGGACATAGTACATCCATAAAGTCGTAGTTTTGTGAGGCCTAATGAAGGTAAGAAAGAGACATGATTTGTTATAATTTTTTTTTCTTGTGACATTGTAGGTTGAGTCAAGAAGGAGAAGTCAACATTGAAGAATAACAGTTTGGGCCTATTTCTGTGAAATTCTATGGGCTTATTCTCTATTACATGGACCACAATATTTCTGGGTTGGTACAAGAAGAACTAAGCTCTTTTAGGTGCAAATCCTAGCATGATAAGAGTGTTGGTACAAACCTAAATTAAGGGGTTCAAGACCCTTACCAAACAATGTAGTAACTCACATCTAAAAGAGGAGGATTAGCATGAAATGTATAGGATTTTGGAGCCCTAGATTAAGGGGTTGTTATGAGAATAGTAAATTCTTAATCAGAAGGATTGAAAAACAAAGGAGCTGAATAAGTCTACTATGGTAAGAACTACTTTCTTTTGTGTTTAATGTTTATTAATGGATGAGTGACAAAATTTAGAACAATGAAAAGAAGCATTAGGAGAGAAAAATCTCTTCGTTCTAGATTTGGGAAGATATGGAACTAAATGAAGACAAACAATGATTTGGAAATCCCTAGGTGTGGGAAACTTAATGAGACCTAGATTTGTGCAATAGACGAGCTATTGTAGAACAAAGGAGTTGTTTCGTATTATCTCTAGATTAGTCAAGTAGTGACCAAAGAATGGGTAGAGATGAAGCACAAGATGCAATGCAGGAAGGAGTCCAAGTTTGTACAAGGTTCAAGGACACTCGTGGTCTATTGGAGGGAAGTGAGAGAGTGATCCTTGTGTGCCCTAAGTGAAACACATTGAAGTACTAAGGTAGCTGCTAGAAGTGGAATATTGAATAAGCTCAAGGTCTGATCAACCAAGAGTAGTTTTGGATAGCCCATGTTCATTGTTGAAGAAGAGACTTTTGACAGTGATAAGTGGCAACCCTCCTATCCTATGTTATCCTTCATATAGTAGTAGTGGAAGGTTATAGTGGGAAGAAGACATTATGTAGCTGAGGAGAAATAGTGGGCAAAGGGAGTTGTTCACAAATTGAGTTGTGAACAATGTAAATGGAGTCTTGATGTGTTGATGAGTAGATGGAATTATAATAACTGTGAGAGTAGGTGGAGCAATGTTTAGTGGGTAGATGGACTTGGTTAGTTGATAGAGGAAGATTTGAGGATGTTGCAGATGGGGAGCCCAATGACCAAGCAAATGTGTTTAGGATATGATCATGGAAGTTGTGATTGAGCTCTACATCAACTAGAAGGTTAATGTATCTTATTCTTGTTTGTATGTTGTACTTGTGGATGTATGAGGGCCATTATCCCTAGTACGAGAACCCTACATAGTTGTATTATATGTTGATAATATAACAAAGATTCGTTGAAAGAGTTTTAAAATGGCATGTGCGCTAAATGATTCACTGATGTGTTATTTGTTGTTGTGCAAATTAGGATAAGTTGGGGCATTTTAGTTGGTTATGTCAGAGATTTTAAGACACTAACCCAAAATCAAATATGCCATGGAATTTCAACATGGTATCAGAGCACTACTTTGATGGCTAGTGGACTAAAGTATGCACATGGAAGCTTTCGGGCCAGTGGAGATCATGTAGGCTTAGAGGGAGTCTAGCTTCAGAGGGAGAAACCCTAAGTAAGTTCAAGATATTGATGTCCTAATGAGGCAGAGACACTACAGTGACAACGATCCATTCTATAGGGTATGTTGTAGATGTGGATTCGAGGTGGGCTATTGTCACTGATGATATTGAATACCTCAATGGAAGTACCTCCATCGCTAAGAGGGAGTGTTAAAATGTGTAACTTAGGAGGTATTCCACAAGCACAGATCAGGGTTTGTGACAATTTTGGTCACAAAAAAGGAGTTTGTGAGTAAAAGACCCAAGTGAAGGGGTTTTAGACCTAGATAAGGTTTAAAATTCAAAAATTAAAAATTAAAAGGAAATTAAAATTAAATTCCTAAGCCTAAAGAGGATCAAACCCCTAAGGTATAGAGGATTCCTAAGAAGGCTTAGGAAATCTATTTAAAGGAGGCCTTAGGATAAGGCTAAGAATCAAGTGAAGAGGAGATCACTTTATCAATGAATAACGTCAAGATGGAGCCAAATGATTCCCTAGTTTGAGGGATGAGAAGGTTGCGAAGGAGGTCATGGACACCATAGGAGGCAGGATCAAGAGAGCTATAGATTTCTCAAGGGAGCCAAATCAATTAGAAGAGGAAGATGTTTATTTTAAGTACTAGATTACTAAATTAGAAGTATGTTTGTGGAATATCTTTGGCACACGTATCAGCATTAATAGGTCACTTCAGTGCAGATCTGGAAAAGAGGGTTGAGACCCTACCATGGGATGATTAGAGGGCCTCAAGGCATAGTAATGGAAGGTTGCAAGACCTAACCTATTGCAAAAGGTGGCCACATTTCCCGAGGGAAGCGTTAAAGTGATCAAGGCTTTGAGTTATTGTGATAACCCTAGCAAAGGGAGGACACAAAGATTCATATACTCAACCTATTTTCTAGTCAAAGTTGTGCTTGCGATCTAGTGAGTCTTGGAGCTAAGATGAGGGTTCTAAGAAGGAATATTTGTATGCCTTATGATGGTGGAGTTTTTAAGTAAAATAAGTTTCTCAAAGGTTTTGAACAACAAAAGATTGCAAGCCCTAGTTGAGGGCAAAGTACATGCATCTGGACGAAGTATTGTGATGCCTAGCGAAGGTGAGAAATATACATGATTGGTTAATTCTTTCTCCTGAAAGTGTAGGCTGAGTTAAGAAGGAGAAGGAACCCTTGAAGAATAATACCCTGGGAAATTTTATGTGCAATTATGTGGGCTTATTCTCGATGACAAGGATCGAAGTGGTTCTAGGTTGGTACAAGAAGAACTGAGATCTTTTAGGTGCATACCCTAGCATGATAGCAGTGTTGGCGCATAACTAAAAGAAGGGGCTGAAGACCCTTACCAAAAAATGTAGTAACTCAGGCCTAAAAGATGAGGATTAGCGCAAAAGATAGGAATTTGGAGGGCTGGATTAAGGGGTTGTTGTGAGAACATAAATTCTTAATCAGAACGGTCGAAAGACAAAGGAGAAAAACAAGTTTTCTATGGTAAGAACTACTTTCTTATGTGTTTAATGTTTTTAATGGATCAACATCTAGGTTTGGAACAATGAGAAGAAGCACTAGGTGACGATAAACTCTTAGTTCTATATTTGGATAGATCTGGAAGTGAATGCATAGATTGAAAAAAAGTGAGTTGGAAAGCCATAGGTGTGGGCAACTTAATGAGAACCAAATCTGTGCAATAGAGGAGCTATTGCAGAAAAAAGGAGTAGTTTTGTATTAGCTCTAGATCATTCAAGTAATGACAGAAGAATGAGAAGAGATGAAGCATAAGATACAGTGTAGGAAGGAGTCATAGTTTGGACAAGATTGAAGGACACTCATTGCCAGTTGGAGGGTAGTGAGAGGGAAATCCTCGTGTGCCCTAAGTTAGCACCTTGAAGGGAAAATATAGCTGCTAGAAGTCACAGATTGAAGAAGCTCAAGGTCTGATAAACTAGGAGTAGTTTTGGATAACCCAAGTTCATTGTTGAAGAAGATGCTTTTGACAGTGATAGGTAGAGACCCTCCTGCCTTATGTTAGCCTTCATACAACAACATTGGAAGGCTATAGTAGGAATAGTACAATGTGTAGTTGAGGAGGAACAGTGGGCAGAGGGTGTTGTTCACAAATGGAGTTGTGAATAACTCAAATGGAGTCTCGATGTGGTGATGAGTAGATGTACTTACAATCAATGTGACAATAGGTGGAGCTATGTTCAGTGGGCATATGAACTTGGTTCATTGATAGAGGTAGATTTGTGGATGTTGTAGATAGGGAGCCAATGGAACAGGAAGATGTGTTCAAGATATAATCACGGAAACTGTGATTGAGCTCTACATTAGCTAGACGACTAGTGTATCTTGTTATTATTTTAATCTTATACTTGGGGATGTATGAGGGTCATTATCCATGGTATGGGATCGCTAGATAGGTGTATTATAAGTTGATAATTGTTGGGACAGGGTCCCCTGGGTCAAGTTTTTATAAGATATTGTAAAGTCTCCGCAACTTGAGGAGAAGAGTGTGAGTAGCACAGGTGACTAGGAGTCAAGGGGCTTTAGGAAGGTCAAAGGGCCTTAGTTTTTGTATTTTTTCGAGATCCTCCCATGGTTTGTGTACCATGGTATTGTAATGGGATAAAGTATATAAAAGGGTGCCTTAGAAAGTCTAAAGGGATAGATAAGTAAGTTTTGATATGTTTTGAGTCTATAAAGGCACAATAGTTTTGTATTTTTGGAGAAGGGGAAGGCTCCTACAGCTGAGTGTCTGGAGACCTTGGTAAGTCTACAACTGAGTGCATGAGCCCCTGTAGCTATGTGCTCAGGATTTGGAAAGTTGTATATGTGTTATAGACATTTTTGGGCACTGCAACCCCAATCATAAATGTCCATAAACTAAGGGCTCCTAAGTCCATAAAGGTGTTGCTTCACTACCTAAAGGAACAAGGTCAGCTGATTACTTCATCTCCCAGAAGTTCTCCACTAAAAACTACTCAGAAATGGTCAAAACTGGACCATACTGAATATCCAGTGCAGAGGGTGCGATGCATATCACCTTCCTAGTGTAAAGGGTGCGATGAATACTAAATGGTGTTGGCATTATGTTTCTGGTATGGTTATATGTTACAGATGTTGTACTTGATGGCAACACCCATGGCATGGCTCTCAATATGATGAGAATTAAGAAGTACGCAGGAGAAAAGTTCACGGAATTTTATGCAGAGAAAAGGTTATAAAAGTTTATTTCATGTGGAGAAACGTTCAGGGAATGTTATGCAGAGAAAGGTTTATTTCATGTGGAGAAAAGTTCACGGAATTTTATGCAGAGAAAAGTTTATTTCATGTAGAGAAAAGTTCACAGAATTTTATGTAGAGAAAAGTTTATTTCATGTGGAGAAAAGTTC
>APFE030835942.1:174538-228963 GCA_000404065.3 Pinus taeda | reverse complement strand
AACGTTTGGTGATTTTTCTCCCAGAAGGGTTTTCACCTAAAAATTCTCATGCCTACTATCTACTACTTATTTATGTTTTGAATTGATGTCATTGTTGTCAATAGCTTGGATCCTTGATCATTTCTCTATGGCATAATTGGTTAAAAAGTAGCAAGGATCTCTGGTTCGATTATTGAACACTTTACTTTTGAAGAAGAGATATTCATCAACCTAATCATCAAGACTTTTATAGCATAATTTTCTTGTTATGGGATTGAGTTGCACAAACTTTTTCTCAGGAGGAAGATAGAAGGTCTTTGTGGCTACATGTCTATAGTTTTGGCCTTCTAAGGGACAAAAGGAAGGGTTATCTTTGTGGAGCATCTATCTAAAGGTATTTTCAACACTTCTGAGCATACATCTACTAGTCTTACAACCATGTGGTTAGCATTGTTAGGATAAGAGAATGTGAAGAGTCAGACCTATTTCACACATGTGAATAAGTGTATCACTCTTTAGTCACCAATCCTTGTAGCAAATTTTTGTGGCCTAACTCAAGACTAAGAACTGAGGTTTGTTGTGGGCTATTCTGAAGTTGTCTTACATCACTGAGGGTTTTGAAATAATGATCTTTTGATTTCTCTATGGAATCATCATTGTACACAATTCAATCGATCTTTTGAGGCTCCTCAAATAACCAAAGCATAAGTATTGAGATGATGAGTTTAATATAAAGTGATTTATCTTACAGACTACTTTATGAAGTTGTAATTCTGGAACAAAAGTTAGATCTCAAACTCAATATATTGGCATATGTTTTAACTTGTAATGTATTGTGACCTAGATATTAATGTGTAATCTCTTGGTGCTAGGTAGGTGGTTGAATTCACATTTAGGTTGGAGCCTAAAAACTCTTCAGGGTGGTAGGGTTCTGTTAGGGCAAGCTTGCTTGCAAGGGTGTCAGAGAATCCTTTCAACATTGGCTAATAAAACTAGGGCTTTGAAGCATCCTTCCAGTTGGAGTTTGAAAATTGAATGCTTTTCTAGAGTACTAAGGAGTCGGGGCTTCTCTTTTTAGTTGGAGCTGAAGAATTACTATACTCATAAATTATTAGAGAAGCATTGGGTGGGTTTTATCCCGGAAGGGTTTCCACCTAAAAAATCTCGTGCCTATTGTCTACTACTTATTTAAGTTTTGAATTAATGTTGGAGATGAGCTAATTATTTGAAAATATTAATAAAATACTAATTTCTAGGAAATATTGATTCACCCCCTCTTAGTATTTCCAACAATTGGTATCAGAGAAAGTTCCTTCACTAATAGTTTAACAAATGGAAGGAGATCATGGAGTGGAATAAGTCAGGAATTCTAATACTTAATAAGAACTGCATTTTGGACTGGAAAGATGAAGGCATATCCTCAAGCACAAGGATTTGATGTTTAGAATGTTATGTTGATGGAATGCACATAACCTACAACTACTCCTTCTGATGATAATGAATGAAGGGTTTACGAAAACCATGGTAAAGCTAAAAATGCTCTCATGACTGGGGTGCCATATTCTATATATGTCAAAATAATGCACTGTAAATCAACAAAAGAAATTTGGGACAAGCTTCAAAATATATATTAAGGAGACAAAAAGGTAAAGGAGGCCAAACTCCAAACCCACTTAGGTAAATATAAGGAAATAAAAATGAATGGTGAGGAAAACATTGCAACTTATTTGAATTTCAAATGGTAAATCTCCCTCTAAAATAGGAACTCGTTGCCTCCTATGAAGCGTCTATGAAGCATCTCCAAGATCTATAAAAAACAACCTAGATCTCACCTCCAATTATGAATTTGAACTAATATCTTTTGTGATCAAGATTTGCAATTACACTCGACATTGTGGAGAAAAGGATTATCTAACAAGAGGCTAGGGTTTTGCTTAGTTTTGGCTTTGGTTGAGGGATTAATTAGGTGATTAATTGCAGGTGGAGGTTCCGTGACAAGTATTCTATGGTTTAGACCCTCATTAAAATCATCAATTGGAGGCGTATTGGTTAAAAAGCAGCAATGATATCTCGTTCGATTTTTGTAGACTTTAATTATGAAGAAGAGATATTCATCAACCTAATCATCAAGATTTTTATAACATAATTTTCTTGTTATGGGATTCAGTTTCACAACCTTTTTTGCAGGAGGAAGACTAAAGGTCTTTTTGGCTATATGTCTATAGTTTTGGCCTTCTAAAGGACAAAAGGAAGGGTTATCTTTGTGGAGCATCTATATAAATGTATTTGCAACACTTCTGAGCATACATCTACTAGTCTTACAACCATTTGGTCATCATTGTTAGGATAAGAGAATGTGAAGAGTCAGGCCTATTTCAGACATGTGGAGAAGTGTATCACTCTTCAGTTAGTAATCCTTGTAGCAAATATATGCGGCCTAACTCAAGACTAAGAACTGAGGTTTGTTGTGGCCTATTCTGAAGTTGTCTTACATTACCGAGGGTTTTGAAATAATGATCTTTTGATTTCTCTATGGCATCATCATTGTACACAATTCAATCGATCTTTTGAGGCTCCTCAAATAACCAAATCATAAGTATTGAGGTGATGAGTTTGATCCAAAATGATTTATCTTAAAGACTACTTTTTGAAGTTGTAATTCTGGAACAAAAGTCACATCTCAAACTCAATGAATTGGCATATGTTTTAACTTTTAATGTATTGTGACCTAGATATTAATGTGTAATCTCTTATAGCCTACTTTCTAAAGTTGCAATTCTGGAACAAAAGATGGATGAGTTTTCAATCTCAATGAATTGACACACATTTTTTCTTGCTACATCTCAAAGAACAATCCTGAAATAATTGGCCTTGGCCTACTTATTAATGCGAATCATTTTAAGGCTCAAATCATCATTATAATTTCTTTCAAACTTGGATTATGAACACAAGGTTCTCAATCCACAATTATGAATGAACTCCTGAAGCAGAGAAGGAGAACTAATCCCTGAAGTCATAATATTTTTTAATTTGAAGTAGCTCAAGACCTATTTTGTTTCTCGACCTATTCTAAAGCAGTCATAGTCATATTGTTTTGTAGGTGACTCGTTATTAGGGTAGTGTCATTGTTGTCAATAGCTTGGATCCTTGATCATTTCAAGTCTTATGGAAATATCCACAAAAGTATTCAACCTCTTATACATACTTGTGTCTACAACTCTGAAATAAGGCAACTTAATTGAAGTCATTCAGAGATTGAGCCAACCCTATTTCAAGCAATAGTTCGAATCATATTCATCCGAGTGACAGAGTTGCTCATAAAGACAATACTTTTGCATGGAAGGTGATCAATTAAGGTGTGTTTTGCAATAATTAATTCTTACTGCCATAATATAGTGGTCTTGTTTGAAGACATAACTTTATATCCTTCCAAGACAAAGGGATGAAGATAGACTGTTGAAGACTTTCGTTGGGTAGCTATAAGTAATCTTGTGCATTTGTGTCATGAAAAATAAAGGGAAAAAAGGTGTAGTTGTGTATTTGGTTGTAGAAGTAAGGTTTCATCACAACATATTGTGCAGAAGTTAGATTTGCGGATTTGCCTGTGTATCTTTGTCACAATTTTGCTACAGTATGGTTCAGAGGTTTGTATAGTTGTAGTAAGAGGTTTGTGTTTGATTAGTTGAAGGTAGTTTGAATAAGGGTATCACTCTTTGTAGTAATGGTTTTTGGGATTTTATTGTCATATCAAAATTTATTGTAAGTGGGTCATTGTCCCTGGTACAAAATCCCACAATAGTTAGAAGAAATATGTTCATTGTATGTGGGTCATTGTCCCTCTTACGAGAGACCACAATAGTGTATGAAATTCATTATCATTTTTAGGGTGGTTGGGTGGTGCTAGGTAGGTGGTTGAATTCACATTCAGGTTGAAGCCTAAAAACACTTCAGGGTGGTAGGGTTCTGCTAGGGCAAGCTTGAGCTTGCAAGGGTGTCGGAGAATCCTTTTAGCATTGGCTAATAAAACCAAGGCATTGAAGCATCCTTCTAGTTGGAGTTGGAAAATTTAACGCATTGCCAGAGTACTAAGGAGTTGTGGCTTCTTTTTTCAGTTGGAGCCGAAGAATTACTATATTCATAAATTATTAGAGAAGTGTTTGGTGGTTTTTCTCCCGGAAGTGTTTCCACCTAAAAATTCTCGTGCCTACTGTCTACTACTTATTTATGTTTTGATTTGATGTTGAAGATCAATTAATTATTTGAAAATATTAATAAAATATTAATTTCTTAGAAATATTGATTCACCCCCTCTTAGTATTCCCAACAGTTGATATCGAAGTAGGTTCCTTCACGAACAGTTTAATAGCTGGAAGGAGATCATGGAGTGGAATAAGTCTGGAATTCTAGTACTTAATAGGAATTTAATTTTGGACTGGAAAGATGAAGGCATATCCTCAAGCACAAATATTTGATGTTTAGAATGTTATGTTGATGGAATGCATAGAACCTACAACTCCTCCTTCTGATGATAATGAATGAAGGGTTTACGAAAACCATGGTAAAGAGAAAAATTCCCTCATGACAGGGGTGTCATATTCTATATATGTCAAAATAATGCACTGTAAATCAATAAAAGAAATTTGGGACAAGCTTCAAAATATATATTAAGGAGACAAAAAGGTAAAGGAGGCCAAGCTCTAAACCAACCGAGGTAAATTTAAGAAACTAAAAATGAACGATGAGGAAAACATTGCAACTTAGTTTCTCTATGTTGATGAAATAGTGAAAGTTATAGAAGCATTTTGAGAACCAATGGAATTCAAGGTAATTGTTTGAAAGGTTCTAAGATCTCTTCCAAAGGGATTCGATGCTAAAGTCTCTATGTTAGAAGAAAGATATGATTCAGAAAAGCTTAGCATGGACTAATTGCATGAAATTATTATGGCATATGAAATGAGAAAAGAACAAGAAAGTCCATCTAACTGAGAAACAACATTCACAACATCCAAAAATACCAGGAAAAATACTCAAATGAAGAAATTGCTAATTTTTTGATAAAGTTGAAAAGAGGAACAAGTAAGTTCAAATGTAAACTTCCATTAATATGTTTCAATTGTGTTGAGATTGCTTTTGTAGCCAAATGTTCTCATAAGAACTTTGGAAACAAAGATGAAGCACATAGGAAATAGAAGAAGGGTCAAAGAAGATTCAACAAGCAAGGTAAGAAGAAAGGCTTTAGAAAAAAAAATTTCTCTAAAGAAGACAGTTCCTCATATGAAGAAGAGAGTGATATTGATGAAGTAAAAGACACAAGAAGAGCGTTATTCATGGCTAGGGACAATAAGAAGGAAGCTCCTTAGGAATAAGAAGGAGATGAAGAAGAGATGGACAAGATCAAATTTCAAAATGAGATGGTTAGAGTTATAAAGGATCTTAAGGTTGAAAGAGGAAATGTAAAATTTCTGGAAGTTAAATTAAAAGAAGTGAAAGAACATGCTAGAAGAAACAATAGGAAGAATGACGAATCGAATGAAACCATCAATATCCTTAAAGTACAGTTGGAAGAATCCATAAAAATTGAAGAATCACTCAAAAGAGAATTCAAAGAAAGCAACAAGACAAGGGAAGACCTAGAAGTAGAGATAGTCTCTCTACAAAAGGAAGCACAAAGAGAAAACGTTCAATTAGGCTACAGAGGCTCGACCTCCTCCATGACAAAAGAGGGAGATGGACAAAAATCTTATGTAGAAATTACTAGAGGATCTATCTAGAAGGAAATATGTTTCCCAACAAAACATTAGGATCAAGATCAACAAGAAGGTTTTGGTGAACAATTCCATAAATAAAGTATCATCCTCTTAGGGATGAAACCATCTTTCTTAGTGTCTGTTATTCATGTGGAAATTTTGTACATAAAGTCATAAATTGCGAGGCATATGATAGGAGTAGAAGCAACTCTGGAAGGTTTGTCAAAAATGATTATCCTGAAAACAATTGGGTAGATTACACACAAAACTACAAGATGTTTAGTTATTTGAGAAATGAAGTAGAATATTGTAAATGCAACAACTTTGGACATTTGGCTAAATATTACAGACTAACCACTCCCCCAGGGGAATCATAGCAGAATCAAAATGCTCAGGTATATAGGAAGAAAACTGAGAGATGCACACTTTCCCTAAAAGCTCAAAGAAAGAAGAATGTATGGTATGTTGATAGTGGTTGCTCAACGCATATTACTGGAGATAGGAATAAATACATATCTCTAAAAGAAGGAACGGATGCAACAATATGATGGATTTGCAAACGTTACAAGAACAAGCACTGTCAAGCTTGGAGGCAACAATGCTATAACAAAGGAAGTGCGTCTTATTGAAAATATGAATCATAGTCTACTAAGTATAAGTGAAATGTGTGATCAGGGACATACAATGCTCTTTGCCTCAAAGAAATGTGAAATAAGAAGAGAGATATCTGGAAAGCTAGTGGCTACTGCAGCTAGAACTCCAAACGACATATACACTTTGGACGAGACTATTGACAAAGGTTGCTTCTTAGCAAAAGAAGATGAAAGTCGGTTTTCGCACAAACATATGGGACATATAAACTTTGATATGTAAACATTGCAAGCATGGAAAACAAACAAGAGTTCGATTCGAGACCATGGAAAATTCCACGTTAAGATCATTGGAATTGATACATACTAATCTATATGGACCGATGAAAACTAAAGGACTAGATAGTGAACAACACTTCATGCTAATGATTGATGACTATACTAGGATGAAAGCAATCATCTTTTTGAACAAGATGTCTTAAGCATTTGAATGTTTCAAAATCTACAACAAAATGGTTGAAAATGAACTATTTTGAAGACAAAACGTTTGAGATCAGATAAAAGTGGAGAATTCATGTCCAAAGCATTTCAACACTTCTGTGAGGAACATGGAATAAAGAGGTAACTTCCTGCAACTAGGACACCAAAACAAAATGAATTCGATGAAAGAAAAGATATAATGATAGAATAAATGGCCAAAACAATGTTGAATGATTTAAAATTGGACAACAAATTTTGGGTTAGGGCAGTTGATACAACAATGTACATTTTGAATAGAGGATTGATTAGAAACAATTGTGATAAGACTTTGTATGAACTATGGAGGGGAAGACCAATAAATGTCAAACATTTTCAAGGCTTTGGAAGCAAATGCTACATTAAAAGGGAAAACTAGAAAACAAGAAAAATTGACACTTGGGTAGATGAAGGCATTTTTATTGGTTTCTCATGCAAAATTAAAGCATACATATGTTATAATAAGAGACTCAACGTACTAGCTGAAAGCATCAATGTAACATTTGATGAAGCTCATGGACCAAAGATTGAACAAGGAAGCTCATATTCAGGCAAACCAGAGACACAAGAGGCAAAACTAGAAAAAGTCAAGGAGGAAGCATCAAAGCAAGCACAATCAAATGAGGAAACAACTACCAATCAAGAAGAAACATGAAATAATTATTGGGGAAATCAATGAAGGCATAGGAATTAGAAGAAATCGACAACTACCCATGCCAAAACAAGCACATATTGCACTCTTTAGCCACATATGAGCCTAGCAATTTTTAAGAGGTCAGTCATGATGAACATTGGGTAATAAATATGAATGAATAATTGGATCAGATTGAAAAGAATGATACTTGGGAATTGGTTCCATGACCAAAGGAAAAAAAATGTCATTGACACAAAGTGGGTTTTCAGGAACACGTTGAATGAGGATGTACAAGTTACCAGGAACAAGGCAAGATTGGTCTATAAAGGGTATGCACAGGTTGAAGGAATAGCTTTCAAAGAAATATTCGCTCTTGTTTCCATAATGGAAGCCATCAACATGTTCTTGGCCTATGCATGTTCAAGGAAGATCAAAGTGTATCAAATGGATGTAAAATCAGCCTTTTTGAATGGAGAATTGGAAGAAGAGGTATATATAGAACAACCTAAGGGATTCCTGCTCACTGACAAGAAGGATTATGTTTACAGGTTGAAGAAGGCATTATATGGTCTCAAATAAGATCCTAGAGCTTCGTATGCCTGTTTTGATAGGTACTTGCAGAAACAAGGATTTAAGAGAGGAAACGTCAATAACAACCTTTATGTAAAGTTTGAGCACAACAGTTTGACCATCATTGAAGTATATGTGGATGACATTATTTTTGGTAGCAATGATGACATGTTAAGCAAGAAGTTTGCATCAAATATGTAGAGTGAATTTGAGATGTCATTTCTTGGTGAGTTGACTTTATTCTTGGGACTTCAGATATCTCAGGAAGACAAGGGCATATTAATCTATCAAACCAATTATATCAAAGAAATGCCAAAGATATTTCAGATGGAGGATTGCAAATCGGTCAACAACCCAATGGTGACTAGTTGCAAGTTGAGCATGGATGCTATAGTTAAATAATGAATCCATACAGGTGAGGATCATTTTATAGATGAGGAATGACCTGTTATAGAGTTTTGTGAACCCAACGTTTCAGACTACCAAGTGAGTCCATCATGAGGGGATGCGTCAATAGATATTCACTAGATTTTAATGATTTATCCAAGAGCTCTATTTAGGGTATATATAGGTTTTGAAGAAAAGATATATGAAATTTGGTCGGTCATTATCTTATTAATTTTTCATTTATTATTATTGTTATTTTAATTAATTTATTAATTAGTTAATTAATAAGATTAAAGGGGTAAATTAATTAATTAATTTTATTCTCTATTGAATTAATTATTATGTTTATTAATTTTATATAAAATTAATTATTTAAATAATTTGTTTAGTTAATTCATTAATTTGTTTAGATGATTAATTAATTTATCTGATTAATTAGTTAAAAGATTAATTAATTAATTTTATTATTTATTAATATGTTTATTAATTATTAATTAATTAATTAATTAATTAATGAGGTAAAGGGATAAATTAATTGATAAATTTTTATTATTTATTGATTTAATTATTATGTGGTTTTTTATGTAAAATTAATTTTTAATTAATTTGCTTAAAGGATTCATTGATTTGTTTGATTAATTAACTAATTTGTTTGATTAATTAATTAAAAGAATTAATTAATTTATTATATTATTTATTAATATGTTATTAATTTAAGTTATGTATTATTCTTTGATTAATTATTTATATATTTTATTGATTATTAATTAATTAATTAGTCGATGAATTAATTAATAAATTAATTAATTAATAACCTAATAATGAGTTATTTATTGATTTTTTAGGATTTCAAGTAAAGGTTTCCATGTGTTGCTTAGCTTTAATCCATCGTCTCGGTTCAGGTTATTCTTCCTTTTTTCTATTTCAATGGCTTCTTTGATTTTCCTTTTAAGATAGTGGTCTTCTCTTCTAACCAGTTTGACTTCTTCCATGCAGATGTAATGAGAGGAAGAATGAACATGTTCTCCTAAGGCCGATTTTGAGGTCCTTTCTCTTCTTAAGTCAGCAATGTGTTCTTTATTCTAATATTAAGAGACCTACTTTTTTCACGTATGTATTCCTTACCGCATGAGCAAGGAATCACATAAACACCTTTTTGAAGGTTAGGGTTTATGGGATCCTTGACTGAGTTGATTAATTGTCTAATGGTGTTAAAAGGGGTGAAGGCTATTGTTGAGGAGGTAAATCCCCTCCGCGAACAGAGGCAATCCCTACTAGCCCAGACCGGGTCTAGCAACAATCATACAACGCTACAGCGCAAGTTCCTAATTGAAATTAAAGACCAGTGATGAAGGCCTATCTGGATTCCAACACTAGTGCTTGTAGAAGAGGTGACGCTCCCGTTCCTTTGCTCTGGCAGATCACAATCCCCACGATCTTCGTGAATGGACACCTGCACATACAAGAAACGACACAAACACAAGTATAAAATCCAGCATATGCAACTATATATCAGTCAGAAAGGATATAACTCATCATCATCACAAAGAACAATAAGAGTGGAACCATAACCAATAGTCGTTTATTAATAATAAACAAAGAAGAATACAACCATAGATCTGATGTTAGATTCTCCTTTGGCTGGGTAGTCAGTGGCACATGTCTTGCAAAGCTTGTTGGGAGTAGAAACAAGCCTCTCTCTCTTTGGTTATTGGACAAGAATCTCCTTACTTAGATTTGGCCTTATGGGAATGAAGAAGGCTCTTGCAGGATGAAGCTCTTGGAAACTTGACAATTCTCAATCTCTGGAACTAGCTTGCCAAGGAAAATGGACAAGCTTTTATAGATGGAGAAAGGGGAGTTGGGATCATCCACAATAATCATGGGATTGGCCATATCATGAAGGAAGCTTCCATGAGAGGTAGCAAACCACTTCCTCTCTATGGAAATCCGTACCCAAACCACCCAACTCAAGATATATTCAGTCCAGGAATTTGTTAGGATGAATCTTCCACCATTTGTTTGTTAAAAAACACCACTGATTATGGTTGGCGCGAGTGCGACTCTGTGACAGAGCGCCAACTTGCGCACCCTCTTTGGAGGATTTCCCCCATTGGCGCGAGGGCTGCACTATGGAACCGCGCCAATGGAAAAAGGGCTATTTTTAGGGTTTTTTAGCAGGAGATGTCTTCAGGGCAAATGAAGCTCATGTTCAGGGGAATGCAATGCAAGTGTTTGCAGGTCATGTCATTTCTCATAGGTCCTGGAATGAGTCCTCCAAGATGTGGGAGAGGGGTAACAGGGACGGTGACACATTGCTGTGTAACAGATGCCCCCTAAATCATGAGGCCTGAGAGAGAGAGAGGGGTGAAATGCTTTACAAGAACATGTCCAACCTAAAACACTACCGCCGAAAAACCTGCATGGAGAAGTACAACTGATATCTCAAGTACATGATATATGTGGTATGGGTGCAACCATCCATAGCAGAGTACATAAGAATCTAGATCCAAGGTATGGACGCAACCATCTAGTGAGGATTGATAAATAGACTCAGGCATGGTCACAGCCATCTAGTGAATGAGTCATGTAATAATCATAATAATCCACAAAATCGCAACCTAGATCCCAATAGACAAAATCCAGGGTCTTGCGCTCCATCTCAACCCAAACAAAGTACAAGTTCAAGCATGTGAATATGGGAGTCGAAGTCGAACATGCAGCAACATCATCTGATTACCAGTCAATGATGAAAATTGTTAACAGACGTGAGAGGTACCACCAATGATGACAATGACCCTCAAGGTACTATAGCTACAATCTACAACATGCAAATCAGTGAGCTGACGTCAAACACCTGTAGAATCATTCGATCGGAGGCCAATGATGAAAACCTCACGTCGAACACGAAGAACCTGCCATTGAGGCATGCAGGCTCTAAGGCACCTGAAGGGAGTCTCTAGGTCAACTTCCTGGATAATGAGCTGAAGTTGATAGGAAGCGACCTTGATCGAAGGTGGGTCATAGTGTTTCCCACATCATCGACGCGAGACAGAGGAAGATAATGTTTTTTGTGAATCAGGATTATGTGAGTTATCAGAGGGAGGTTGATTATTTCGCAGAGGTCAACTTCTCTTGAACATATCAGCAGCACGACAATGGACTTAGCAGTATTTGACATCAATCGATCAGAGGTCATGGTGACAAGGCAAAGAGCAGATGAAAGGTCAAACAGGATCACCCAAACCCACAGAGGCAAGTGAAAAACGAGATGAGATGTCCCCACCCAGACACGAATGCAGACAAGTGCCATGTTCAAGAGTGAAATACTGCCGACACGACAACGATTCTGGTTATATTTTCCCCACCATTTTTGAGGAGTACCCTAGTTATTTTTATTAACAAGCTTGATGGGGATAGCATATGCTTGTAAAGCGTCATTTCGACGAAATCCAATGTCATCAAGTTTTAACGAGTCTGACAAAGGAATAACTCGACGTCTTTTCATGTTTTGAGAGTTTGAAAAGACAACAAAAATTAAACTCTAGGGGGTCCTTTTTCATAAAGTTGTGTCTCTTGAGCCCGAAAAAATATAAAACAATGCTCGAAAGAACCACTAGACCATTACGATCGAGGAGTAATTTTCTTGATTAGTGACTTCGACCTGAAAAAGTAAAAAAGCGACTAAAATCAAATCGTTTCATACCATTAACGAGCCTGAAAGGACAAGGGCCCAACAATCTTTTCGTCTTTACATGGTCAGAAAAGAGCTTAAAGGCGACTGCCTCTTATTTCCGTTTAATGAGTCAAGAGGAATAACTCCCAATCTTTTCATCTTTAAATGGTCAGAAAAGAGCTGAAAGCATACCTCCATTTTTATTCTGTTTAACGAGTAAAAAAGGGAAAAAAATACTCGGCAATCTTCTCATATTTTACGAGTTAGAAAATAGCTTAAAGGTGACTCGTCCTAGAGGAACGAGTGGTATAAAGGGTAGCAACTGGTTCCGGCAATGGTAGAACTACTCAAAACATGTAATGGTCAAGAGGCTGGCTAATAAAACCACTCATTGTTGCAATTCCTTAGGAAAGGAAAACAAGCAAGTGAAAGCATGTGATTGGCCAAAGAGATGGTGGCGATGGGATGAAAACAACCAAGGCTCATCTAACAGAATTTAGCAAATAAAGACAACAATCACGAGATGTAAAATGGGTATGGGTTCAATTTTACACAAGCTCGAGCCATGGAGAACTCTACTTGGATTCGGTTTCATGTTTACACAAGCTTGAAACGAAAAACTATGCTTGTTATAAGTTCGCATGCCCCCAGCATAATGACGCAAAACGAGGTACATGCCCCCAAGCTTCATTGCATTCAACAAAGTGGATGGAATGAAGGTTCACTTTCGAGATCTTGGAAAGAATCGACTTGTATTTTACGAGATCTTAATCAAAAGACTTGATTTGGAAAAGGATTTATTTCATTTTTTAATGAGGTTGACACAGTAAAATAACTATCCTCATAACCCTTGTTTCATTTTTAAATGAGCTTGACACAAGATCAGGAACTATGCTCGACCAGACCCAGTTTCATTTTTTAAGGAGCTTGACATAGGAAAGCGAACTATGCTCTGCACGAACTTCATCATAATGAACAGGAAGTCATAGCTTCCAAGAGTGTCACTCCCAGTGGAAGGAAAACATCTTGGAAGTCAAGACCCAATGCCCCCAGGACACTATGCACGATCGTGGCATCACTGGATACAGGCACGGGATAAGTAGCCACGTAGTTGACCTGCGGTGGGGCACATACAACGGGTGGATAAACACCAGGCAGGGATGACAACTACGCAGGAGGCACTGGGGGACTAAAGAACGATAATTGATCTATAGTCACGATCCTTCCGTCGTGTGGAAAGCAAACCACATGGAAAAGTGAAGAGACAAGGGCCCCCATGGCATAAACATAGTCACGGCCAAGGAGAAGACTAAAATCTAAAGCACCTTGGGTAACCAGGACGTCTACATAGATGGTTTTGCCTCCCAAAGTAATAGGGAACTTTGGAAGGATCCCTAATGGTTGACTGGTTCCTCCATCAAACGCCATCAGATTCTGTGCGACCGGCACAAGCTGTGGGGAGCCCAAAGCTTGCCAAGTAGTGGAAGGCATAAGATTGACAGATGCACCCTCATCCAAGACAGTGCCAGGTACTACCTTATCATAGGCATGTACTGTAATCTGCAAAGGCACATGGGATGGAAGGCAGAATGTAGTCAAATGACTCCATTCGAAGGAAATGACCGAACTACTTGGTGGGGGAATCGTATGATTGCCCCTTGCTCTATAGGAATTGAAGAAGGACTCTCGAGATCAGCTAGGATAGGAGAGTCATTTTTGGACTCAGGAGAATCTGATGAGATGAGAAGAACATGAGCATGACGCTCCTCCGAAACAGAGTGATCGACGGGTGGTGAACCCGAGTCGACACTCTTTCTGACCAATGGCTGGTCCCGAACAGGCTTAGCACAGCTAGGTTCGGAAAGAGGAGGATGGACAAGAGAAGGATCTAAATCCATCTCTTTGTGGACAGGGAGAGGATCTGAAGAGAGCCTCTGATAACCAACGGGAAGTTGGGGTGAGGAAGCTGTAAGACTTTCCAAGATAGCGGAAGCTTTATCCATGAGTGGACAAAGGTGAAGGAGATGGTTGCCTTCACATAGCCTACAGGGGAATCGAATCTTCCCTTTCTTCTTACCATTGCCAGTTGATAGGGTAGCATCGCCATGAGCTTCAGAGGATGATGAGGGACGAGCCAGATCATGAGACCATACTTCTAAGATCCTAGGAATGCCAGGACAATCAAGAAGAAGATGGTCTCCCTTGCACAATTTACAAGGAAACTTAACCTTCCGCGGAGGAGTAGAAGGAGTTCCAACCTGAGCTGTACTCGGAGCAGTAGCTATACTTTTAGCCTCTCGCATATGAGACTTCTTCTTCTTCTTCTTCTTCTTTTTCTTCTTAGCCACCTGGTTACTTGAATCCAGACTTTCACTAGGAGAAGTAGAAGATGAGGACGTAGAAACAGGCGAAGAAGGGGAGAGGTCCACCTTGGAATCAACATGATGTCATTCGGGTGGAGGAACTGATTGACCAGTAGTGGAGACGTTAGAGATCACAGAGGTTGAGAAGAACCAAATAGGCAACCCAACAGTTAACCCAGGAAGGGACAACGTTGCCATGTAAGGAGCAGCAACATTCCCAAAAGGAGGGAAATGACCAGGATTCCCGTCAGAGGGGATTCCTAGGTTGGTGAAATCTGGAAAAGCTGCCATCAAAAACTGAAAATCACACACGGGGCTGAAAAAGAGTCAAGACACACAATCAAACGGCCAACAAGTAGAATCTAACAGGGCGTGTGATCACGGGTGAATAAATTTTAAGACACAAGGACATAACTTGACCTTTTCATCTTTAAAGAGTCGAGAAAAGGACGAAAAGATGACTCTAGTCGCCTTCGAATGTTTAATGAGCCCGAAGTGACAAATGCTCAGATGAGCATTTTCTTTTAGGGAGTCTGAAAAGGAGCAAAAGTGACTACTCTAGAGAACTAGGCAAAAGGTTTACCAGACAATTCGTAAAACTGCATATACACCTTAGCAATCATATGAAAACCAAGGACTTTCTGTACGGCAGTCAATCTGCCTGAATGTTGTGTTCGGTGCGTTACGGGTCGTAAGGCGGCAAACACGACTTCCTATGGATAAAGGATGATAACCTAGTGGGGTCTCCCCATATACTCAATGGTATGTGGGAGCACAATTCCGTACTAGACCACTATTGAGTCATAGAAGGAGGAATCACCCAACCTTGAGTGAAAACAAAAGTGACTAGGTTTAACGACGCCGGAGCACGTCTCTAGCCTAGACCTCTAAATATGTTTCATCATGTTCCAATCCATTGTTAGATTCATTCAGTTCATTTTAAAGTTGATCTTGGATTATGTTTTAGTTTTCAGGCCTTACCGTATGTAATGTCTCAAAATTTCCTAAATGCAAGCTATATGCCACAATATATCATTTCATTCAATGAATGCTAGCTATAAGAGAGTTGAGAGCTTTCACACAAACAAAATGATCATAAAACAACCAAGGTACCTCCAATGCAGCTAATTGAAATCAAAAAGATTTTCTTCAAAGTCACTAATCACTAATAACAACGAAAAGCTCTAATTCACATTAACTAATGAAAAGCAAAAGATATTTTTCTTTTAATGTTAAGGGCAAGATCCACTAAACAAATTTTGAGAAATGATAATAAGAGAGCAAAAAAAAGAAAATTTCACTCAATACAAGCACAATCAGATCCCTAAATCACAAAGCAGTCCTTCAAAAAATGATAAAAGTCCCAAAGACATAAATGAGCCATGTAATCTAGGCCCAAAGTGAAACAAAGCGGAGTTCAAGTGAAAAAGAGGTAGGTCACTCAAACAATGCAATGAAACAATTAACAACCACTAAATGAGTGCAAGGGGGCAACCAGAAGGTCGACTGGACCAATAGAAGACCAAAAACACCTAAGGAAGGCTCGACACACAAAGCCACTAGATGGCCTAGGGCTAAAAAGGTGAAATAGATAGAAAATGGAAAACCACCAAAGGGTAAAGGTTGAAACCACTCAAACAAGACTCCAACACACTCAAGCAGTCAAGAAAATGAACCCAGAACAAAGACCAAGCTCATAAGGCTCAAAACCAAGCAAACTTCAAAAGTTCCCAGGCCTGGAGCGACTGTCAGGCTGCAACTAGTGCCTTTTAGGGATTGGCATGGGTTGTATATGAGCAACTAGTGCCAATTGGCATGACTGTTATGCTATAAAAGTGCGCCAGTCAAGTTTGCTATGCAAAAATAAAAAATAAGCAATCCAAAGCTAGGCCAACAATAACCAGGTAAAACAAGAGGCGAGAAACAGCAAAAGAACTCAACCCAGAAGGCTAACCAAGCAGGTAAAAACCAAGAAACAACCAAAAAGGCAAGACAAGCTCCCCAGCGGAGTCGCCAAATTGTTGAGGAGGTAAATCCCCTCTGCGGACAGAGGCGATCCCTACTAGCCCAGACCGGGTCTAACAACAATCATACAATGCTACAGCGCAAGTTCCTAATTACAAATTAAAGACCAGTGATGAAGGCCTACCTAGATTCCAATGCTAGTGCTTGTAGAAGAGGTGATGCTCCCGTTCCTTTGCTCTGAGAGATCACAATCCCCACGATCTTCGTGAATGGACACCTGCACATACAAGAAACAACACAAACACAAGCATAAAATCCAGCATATGCAACTATATATCAGTCAGAAAGGATATAACTCATCATCATCACAAAGAACAATAAGAGTGGAACCATAACCAATAGTCGTCTATTAATAATAAACAAAGAAGAATACAACCACAGTTTTGACGTTAGATTCTCCTTTGGCTGGGTAGTCAACAGCACATGTCTTGCAAAGCTTGTTGAGAGTAGGAACAAGCCTCTCTCTCTTTGGTTATTGGACAAGAATCTCCTTACTTAGATTTGGCCTTATGGGCACGAAGAAGGCTCTTGCAGGATGAAGCTCTTGGAAACTTGACAATTCTCAATCTCTGGAACTAGCTTGCCAAGGAAAATGGACAAGATTTTATAGATGGAGAAAGGGGAGTTGGGATCATCCAAAATAATCATGGGATTGGCCATATCATGAAGGAATCTTCCATGAGAGGTGGCAAACCACTTCCTCTCTATGGAAATCTGTAGCCAAACCATCCAACTCAAGATAGATTCAGTCCAGGAATTTGTTAGGATGAATCTTCCGCCGTTTGTTTGTTAAAAAACACCACTGATTATGGTTGGCGCGAGTGTGACTCTGTGACAGATGCCAACTGGTGCGCCCTCTTTGGAGGATTTCCCCCATTGGCATGAGGGCTGCACTATGGAACCGCACCAATGGAAAAAGGGCTATTTTTAGGGTTTTTTAGCAGGAGATGTCTTCAGGGCAAATGATGATCATGTTCAGGGGAATGAAATGCAAGTGTTTGCAGGTCATGTCACTTCTCATAGGTCCCGGAATGAGTCCTCCAAGATGCGGGAGAGGGGTAACAGGGACGGTGACAAATTGTTGTGTAACAGCGATATTAATGTTATGTTTATTAAGAATTTTAGTAATTTTATCAGTGGTGCCTTTTATGTATGGAAGGGAGACCTTAGGAGTTGATAAATTTTGGTCTTTGATATCCTTGTTATTCTTGTTTAGGGATAGGTGCATGGCTTTCTTGATGGTAGTTTGACTTCTTCCATGTAGATGTAATGAGAGGAAGAATGAACATGTTCTGCTAAGGTCGATTTTGAGGTCCTTTCTCTTCTTAAGTCAGCAGTGTGTTCTTTAATTCTAATATTAAGAGACCTACCTGTTTCACCTATGTATTCCTTAACGCATGAGCAAGGAATCACATAAACAACTTTTTGAAGGTTAGGGTTTATGGGATCCTTGATTGAGTTGACTAATTGTCTAATTGTCAAGGATCCCATAAACCCTAACCTTCAAAAAGGTGTTTATGTGATTCCTTGTTCATGCGGTAAGGAATACATAGGTGAAATAGGTAGGTCTCTTAATATTAGAATTAAAGAACACACTGTTGACTTAAGAAGAGAAAGGACCTCAAAATCGGCCTTAGCAAAACATGTTCATTCTTCCTCTCATTACCTCTGCATGGAAGAAGTGAAATTTCCATCAAGAAAGCCATGCACCTATCCCTAAACAAGAATAACAAGGATATCAAAGACCAAAATTTATCAACTCCTAAGGTCTCCCTTCCATACATAAAAGGCACCACTGATAAAGTTACTAAAATTCTTAATAAACATAACATTAATGTAGCCTTCACCCCCGTTAACACCATTAGACAATTAGTCAACTTAGTCAAGGATCCCATAAAACCTAACCTTCAAAAAGGTGTTTATGTGATTCCTTGCTCATGCAGTAAGGAATACATAGGTGAAACAGGTAGGTCTCTTAATATTAGAATTAAAGAACACACTGCTGACTTAAGAAGAGAAAGGACCTCAAAATTGGCCTTAGCAGAACATGTCATTCTTCCTCTCATTACATCTGCATGGAAGAAGTCAAACTGGTTAGAAGAGAAGACCACTATCTTAAAAGGAAAATCAAAGAAGCCATTCAAATAGAAAAAAGGAAGAATAACTTGAACCAAGACGATGGATTAAAGCTTAGAAACACATGGAAACCTTTAATTGAAATCATAAAAAATCAATAAATAACTCATTATTAGGTTATTAATTTATTAATTAATTCATCAAGTAATTAATTAATTAATTAAGTTATTAATTGATTAATTTATTAAATAACAATTAATTAATTAAATTAATTAATCAATAAAATAAATTAATCAAATAAAATATATAAATAATTAATCAAAGAAATAAATACATAAAATTAAATTAATAAACATATTAATAAATAATATAATAAAATTAATTAATTCTTTTAATTAATTAATCAAACAAATTAGTTAATTAATCAAACAAATCAATGAATCCTTTAAGCAAATTAATTAAAAATTAATTTTACATAAAAAACCACATAATAATTAAATCAATAAATAATAAAAATTTATCAATTAATTTATCCCTTTACCTCATTAATTAATTAATTAATTAATCAAATTAATAATTAATAATTAATAAACATATTAATAAATAATAAATAATAAAAATTAATTAATTAATCTATTCTTTTAACTAATTAATCAGATAAATTAATTAATCATCTAAACAAATTAATAAATTAATTACATAATAATAATAATAATAATAATAATAATAAATGAAAAATTAATAAGATAATGGCCGACCAAATTTCATATATCTTTTCTTTAAAAACCTATATATACCCTAAATAGAGCTCTTGGATAAATCATTAAAATTTGGTGAATATCTATTGACGCATCCCCTGATGATGGACTCACTTCATAGTCCGAAACATTGGGTTTACAAAACTCTATAACAGGTCATTCCTCATCTATAAAAACGATCATCACCTGTATGGATTCATTATTTAACAATGTTAATTTTCAATTCTTCATGTCTCTAGTTATTCTCATACCAAGGATTTGTTTTGTAGCACCCAAATCTTTCATTGCTAATCAATTTGCCAATTTTCTTTTGAGCACATTTATTTCCTACATGTTAGAACCTACAAAAAGCATGTCATCTACATACAATAACAATATAATATAACTGCCATCATTTTTCCATTTGAGATAAACACAATGATCAGAGTGACATCTAGTACAACCTTGTTCAAACATAAACCTGTCAAATTTTTGATACCACTGCCTTGGAGCCTGTTTTAAGCCATACAAGCTCGTCTTCAACCTACACACTAGTTTCTCCTTCCCTTTTACCTCATATCCTTATGGTTGCTACATATATATCTCTTCCTCCAAATCCCTGTGGAGAAAGGTTATCTTTACATCTAACTGCTCAAGATGCAAATCTTCAGCTGCTAATAGACTTAAAATAGTTCTAATTGAAGTCATTTTAACAACAGGATAAAATATCTCATCAAAGTTTATACCCTTTTTCTGTGTAAACCCCTTCACCACAAGTCTAGGTTTATACCTTTTTCTACCTCCATCTTCTTCCTTCAACCTATAAACCCATTTATTCTGCAATGTTGTTTTACCTGCAGGCAACCTAACTAAGTACCAAGTCTAGTTATGTGATAAGGAGTCGATCTCTTCTTTCATGGCTTTCTCCCACTTCTTCTTGGTTTCTACCTGCACTTCTTCTTTATAACATTCTGGTTCACCCGAATCAGTCAACAATCCATAATATAATGAAGGAGAGTATCGTTCAGGTGGTCTACTTATCCTGATAGATCTTCTAACACCACTTTTAGGTGTTTGAGGTGCTTCTTGTTGGTGGGGTTGCTTTTTTTGTTCTAGTTGTTGATCATTATTATTTTCAGGCACCATCACTTTTTTTTTTATCTCATTAAGCACTGTGTATTCTCTGTTTTCTTTTTCATGTTTCTTTTCCTGCAACCGATCCTTATACAAAACCTTTTCATTAAATATGACATCTCTTCTTCTAATGGTTTTGTGTTTTTCATAATGATAAAAGTGATATCCAAAATCATTAACACCATATCCAATAAAGGTACATTTCTTTGATTTTGCCTAAATATTTGTTCTATTTTATTTATTAATGTGGACAAAGGCTTCATAACCAAAAGTCTTTAAAAATTAATAGTTTACCTTTTTACCTGTCCATTCCTCCTCTGGAATACCACCATCCAAGGAACTTGAAGGCCCTATGTTTATTAGATAAACAACGATATATACAACATCTACACAAAATTGTAAAGGCAATCCTGCATGCGATTTCATGCACCTTGCGTGCTCCATCACTGTCCTGTTCATACTCTCTGACACACCATTTTCTTGTTGTGTTCCTAGAACTGTCTTCTCTCTGCACATTCCATTCTCTGAATAGTACCTATCAAACTCTTTGCTGTAAAATTCACCTCCATTGTCTGATCTGAGACACTTCAACTTTTTTCCTGTCTCATTTTCAACAAAATCTTTCCATTTCTTGGAAGTATCAAATACATCAGATTTATTTCGAATACAATAAATCCAGGTTTTTCTGGTTGCATCATCAATAAGAGTAACATAATAACGAGAGCCACTGAAATATGATACCTGAGCAGGTCCCCATACATCTGTATGCACAAGCTCTAATTTTTTGCTCTTCTTTTATTTCCCAACTTTGAGGAATCTGACTCTCTTTTGTTTTCCATAAACACAATTCTCACAGAATTTTAAATCAACATGCTTCAAACCTGGAAACAAATTTCTTGAGTGAAGAATCTGCATCCCCTTCTCACTCATGTGCCTAAGCCTATGCTTCCACAATGCCGTATCTTCTACTGTAGATGTTAAGGCATTAACAAATTTAGAAATAACATTGCATAAATACAAGGTACCAACCTTTTCTCCTTTTGCTATTACCAGGAATCCTTTGGTGACCTTCCAGGTTTTATCAGTAAAAGTAGTCACACAACCTTCACCTCCCAACTGCCCTATTGAAATTAGATTTTTCTTCAAATCTGGAACATGCCTTACCTCCTTCAATAGCCATTGATTTCCATTCTATTGTTTTATGAAAACTATAACCATTCCAATGATTTTACAGGGTTTATCATCAATCAATCATACCTATCCAAAATGTCCTTGAACATAATCATGATAATGTTTCCTATCAGGTGTGGCATGGAATGAGGCCCTTGAATCTACCACCTAGGCATCAATAATATTCTCTAATGAAAGAATCAAAGCATATTGCAACACATCACCTATCACATTCGCTTCATGATTGTTTTCTTGTTGCGCGTCTCCTTCTTTTCCATTATGAGACTTGCAGTATTTCTTCAGGTGTCCTTTCTTCCTGTATTTCCAGCACACTATCCACAATCTAGACTTGGATCTACCTTTCCTTGACTTATTGTGATATCCTGGGCTCTTTCCTCTTTCCATTTTTGTTCCCCTAGCCTATGCAGTTAAAGCATTACCTGATGTCTCACCAGAGATTTTTTGTTGCGTTTACTCACTAAGGATTGCATCGACAACATCATCAAACTTTAAAGTACTAGATCCAAAGGCAGAGTTACTAATGGCCATAACTAACCATTCCAACTTTCTTGCAATGAGCACAGAAATAATAGAACCCTAAATTCATCATCAAAAGTTACCCCTACGGAACTTAACTGACTGGTAACTATATTAAATTCATTTAAATGATCAACAACAGATCCACCTTTTGACATCTTCATATTAAATAAATGCTTCATAAGAAATACCTTATTTGAGGCCAAGGATTTTTCATATAGTTTGGCCAATGCCAATATTAAACCCTCTGTTGTCGTTTCTTTTGAAATATTAAAGGCTACTGACGCTGCTAGCCACATCCATATTGTTCCAAGTGCCTTTCTGTTGAGAATATCCAATTATGTGTCTGTCATACTCATCAGCTTCTTTGTCTTTCCGCTCAATGGTTGGTATAGATCTTTCTGGTACAAATAATCTTCCATATGCATCTTCCATAGCTCGTAGTTTTGGCTATTAATTTTTTTGACCCTAAACCTACCATCTTTCGTTTTTGCTACCACTCAGACTAGGAACCCTTCTCTCCTGCAAGTTTATCAACCAAATAGACTTGCGGTTCTAATACTAGTTGTTAGAAAATTATATATTACACAGAAATGGAATAGATAAAATATATTGTAGAAATATAAAAATAGAAAACACATAAAACAATAAAGTCATAGATATACGTGGTTCACCCAATTTGGGCTATGTCCATGGAGAAACAGTCAGTCCTTTCTTTCATATTATCTAGCAAAATGAAGAGATACAACCTACAACAGATATGTTGTGATTCCCTCTTCACTCTTACACGATCTCCTCTCTCTTTCTCACTTAGAATACATATATACATAGATGCAATACAGTTCCCTCATATATAGCGAGGGGTTTCCTTCTAGGGGAAAAAACCCTAAATTAAACATAACTTCTGCCATCAGATCTCCGCCTAATGAATGACCAGATTGACTACAAAATTACAACATTTTACAAGGCAATTTTACATCTATTTTTAGCTTCGGGTGCGTTGCCCCTAATTCCTCGCCAGGGGGGTGGGGGGCTCCCAAAGATCATAGCCGGCCCCCTTCGACTCCCTTGTAGTGCAAATATTATGGGTAGCATTGCCGCCACATTATGAATTGGGATCCAATGCCATGATACCTTTGAATAAAGAAGATAATCAGGCTCCACACCAAACAATCCATTCAACTGACTCCAACTCAGTGACACCTGAGTCTTTGTAATACACCCATCTCATATAGTTCTATGTCATGAGGTGGGGGAACCTCTCGCAGTCATCTAGGCCCTAATCTTCCATCTTTAAAAGTGGCACTTGCGCCGAGCGTGGACCTTCGAAGTTTATCTTCTCTAGCAACAGGAGCATTTGAATGTCGAATTTCTCTAAGTTTGGGCCCTTAGTGACCTTCGCCTTCCCCTTACGTAGAGGGATATATTCTGGCAAGTTGGTGATGGGCTCCATGCCCTTAGCATCTATATCTTCATCGCCCTCTTTGGCCTCCAAATCTACAACCTTCTTAGGCTACTTATCCTTCTTCTACATTTGGGCAACATAATGCTTCCTAGGTGATTCATGCACTGGCACCAACCTCTTCTATTTGTCTTTCTTTGGCTTTTGGGTCTCTCTCATAGGTGTAGGCTTTGAGCTAGGTGACCTCGGTGTCGTAGGCATGGGAGTCAGAGCCTCCATGCTCACAACCTCTGGATCAGCTCCTTCAGAGGTGACAGTTCCTCCAGTGCTTGTAGTCTCAGCGGGGTCTGGTCCTGACATGGTGTTGCGAATGGATTTTTGGGTTAACTCGAGTAGATTATCAAACACGGGGCTTACGACCAAATCTTTAAAGAACTTACAATTCATAAGCGACGTACAACACAACTCAAAAACTCTAAGGGTGCAAAGTGTTCTCTGGTGGACTGGCACATATAATTTATAGGAGAATTTGAATTCAAATCAAACCATTCCCTCCAAAATCCATCCATTAATGTTGATTTGGCGAAAGATCTCCAAAGATTTTAGCCTTAGATTTTGCTCACCCACTCCTCTTAACTATCTTCAGGTTGTCAAATCATGAACAATGACTCTAACATTCACTTTCTAGCTGTGCTGCATAGTATCTCCATCCATAGTGCAGTTCCCTTCATGCGACTTCTGGTACTGTGACATCAGCCTTTTTCACGCAGCCCCACTGTCGTGTGGTCCCCAAAATCGAGTAGTGTAGTTTATAGTCTCGCACTCCCTTGTAGCATCCTAGAGCACTAAGACTATTCTATCATCATAGAGTCATTGAGCCAGATCTCCCGTATATGGCTTCAATCAGCTTCCATTCAGCTTTCCCGGAAAAGGTTCTCCGTTCATCTTTGCGAGCTGAATTGTGCCCCCATCTATGATTTCTTTGATGACATATGGCCCCAGCTAGTGCATCTGAAACTTTCTTGGAAACTTAGTGAATTACTATCATATAATAACACCAAATCATTTACCTTGAATGTGTGCAACTTGATGTGTCCATTGTGCCATGCTTTTTCTCGTTCCTTTTGTACTTGCTGATGAAATTCAACCAAGAATCTGTCCTCTTTGAGCTCCATCAGCTATACAAGCTGCTCTTCTAAGGTTCCACAGTCCGCCATCCCTGTGAAATTTGCTATCCGTAGACTATGCAAGATATATTCCATAGGCATCACAGCTTCTACGCCATAGACCAATCGAAAAGGTGTATGACCTGTTAGCTTTTTGCAAGTAGTCTTGTAAGCCCATAATACTGTTAGTAAACTGACGTCCTAATCATTCTGCTATGCATTTCAAATCTTTGTCAACACATTCTTGAGGATCTTATTGAAGGCCTCAATTGTTCCATTAGCTTGAGGATGATATGGTGTGATTTTTTGATGATGCACCTAGAACACTTTTGTCCTCGCACTAATCATTTAATTGATGAAGTGTGTACTGCGATCACTCATTAGTACTTTTGGGCAGCCAAACATGGTTAACACGTACTCAAACAACAATTTAGCTGATGTAGCTCCTATATAATCCTTCACAGGTTGTGCCTCTGCCCATCTAGTTAGGTATTCTGTGATGGTGATGACATAGTGTGACCCTGTCTTCTTACCTAGGGGCTAAATTGGTCCTACAAAGTCAATAGCCCATTTCTCAAATGGTTGTAATGACACCTAAGGATTCAGAGGTATCTCATCCCTTCGCGATGGCCTGCCCGTTCTTTGACATGAATCACATGCCCTACAATATTCTTTGGTATCCTTATGTAATGTATGCCACCACAAACCGGTGCGTAAAATCTTCTGCACTCTTTCTTTTCTTGCATAATGTCCTCCCGCAGCTCCTCGATGAGCTTCAACAAGGATTCTATTTCATTCAAAATTGGGTACATACCATCAGAGTATCTCGTCTGATCCCGTCTTATATGAATTTCATGAAATTATGGAGAAATCTATCATGTGTACTAATAACTCTTTCTTTTTCTAACTGGTGTATCCTTCCGAAGCCATTCCTGTAGTCAAAAAGTGGATAATATCTGGAAAATGGTTATCTGTTACGTGCACCATGAAGAGTTGCGCATTAGGCAACCCTTCCTCCAAATTAGTAGGCTCCTTCCCTATTTCAATCTATGACAGATGATCAAATCCCACATTCAACCTTCCTGGCTTCAAAATTACCTCAAAGTCATATTCTTGAAATAACGATAGCAATTTGCATATTTCCCCCCCAACACAGGCTTATTGACTAGGTACTTCAAGGCGAGTGATTTGTGTACATCTTGAAATGTTTGCCCAATAGATAGTGTTTGAACTTTTGGAGTGCGTACACCATAGCCAATCATTCATGCTCCGTTGTTGAGTAGATATTCTCTACCTTTGACAAATTTCTACTCGTAAATGCTATAGGATGATCCATCTCTCCATCACCAACCTGTATCAGCACTACCCCCAATGCAATACAAGAGGCATCGATGTGCACATGGAATTCCTTCTTCCAATCTGGGAAGACCAAGATCAGTGCGATGACCATATTTTCTTTTAATACATCCATAACGCACTGACATTTTTCATCCCAACAGAATGTAGCATCCTTCTTTAATAACTTCTCCATAGGCACAGTAATCTGAGCATAAGCCTTGATGAATTTTTTATAATATCTAGTATGGCCCAGCATTTCATGCAACTATTTGAAGCTCCTTAGGGCCTCCAAATCGACTATCACCGTGATCTTGGTATGGTCCAAAATTAGTCCTTGCTTGCATACCACATGACCTAGCAGAATCCCAAAGGGGACACAAAAAAAGCACTTCTTCAGGTTCATTGTGATCTGATATCTTTGGCATGTATCCAGCATTAGGTGTAGACTTGCTACATGGAGCTTTACTAACCTAAACATTGTCCAGTCGTCAAAATATACGTCGAAGAATTTGTGAATAAATGCCTTGAACACTACAATGACTACTTGAGAGAATATTTCCAGCACATTCTTGAGTCCAAACGACATCACAGTATACTGGAAACAACTCCATTCCATCATGAAGATTGTTTTGCTCCTATCTTCTAGCGCGATCTTAATATGATGGTAACTAGAGAACCCATCAGTGAATGAATAGGCCTCCTGTCCTCCAATATTATCTAGAACCTCATTAGTAAATGATGTTGGGAAAGGATAATGGACGCATGCCTTGTTAAGCTTTATTAGATCTATGAAAATCCTTATATCTGCCTTCTGCTTCTTTTCCTAAACTACCATTGGGCTCACCCAATCAAATTCCTCCACTGGTTCAATAATTCCCACCTCAAGCATCTTATCCAATTCCAAGTAGAATTTTTCCTTGTATTTGGGGTTAAAGCAATATCACCTCTACTTAATAGGCTTTACGTCTAGTTTCAGGGTAATCTTCATCATGCCCAGGTTATCTATGATGCCCTTCAGGTACGAAAATTTTGTAGGAAACAAATCCTGCTATTCGCGGAGAAAATTGACAACCTTATCCACTGTGGCATCATTTTAGTAATCCCTAATATTTGCAAATTTAGGCTCTACTGTAGTACCAATATTTATTTTCCCAGTCTTCAAGGGCATAGTGATGTCTAGATTCTCTATTTGCTAACCTTCAACCATGCGATAGCCTTCTGTTGGGAACGAGTTCCCCCAAGAGTCAATTTTGGGGCTAAAAGACCATGTTTTGGAGTAGAAAGCCCAAATTTTGTAGTAAAGATGTAAAATCTCCGCATTTTGTGGTCGTGGAGTGAAAAGATGTCAAGAGTCATAAAGGGTTGTCCGTCCTTGTTTTATAAAGTCTCATGTCGGCTGTAAAGATCTACCCATGGTCCACAAACCATGGGATTATATAAAAAGGGAGCCTTAGAAGGGTCTAAGGCAGTTAATAAGGAGTAGTAGAAAGAGTTTGTGGGTAAGAAGTTCTAAGTGTTCTTGGGTCTTAGCATAGGTAGAGGCTCTGCAGCATGTGTGCAGGGTAGATAGAGTCTATACTGAACTTGAGATATCAATAAAGAGAAGTATTTTGCATTCACTGTGTATTTTGTCTCTGTTTAATGCATCTAATTATATTATGATCTGGGTTTACATTATAATGCTTATTTGATGCGTGAATGTATTTGATTATATCTGTTAATTGAACACAAGCAAGAATATAGGTTTACGCGAAGATAACTGTAAATGCATGGTAGAGTAGGTAACACTTAATATAACTTGGGAACTTATACAATAACATAGCCACATAGGCGCGTGAATGCCTGGACCTTTGGTTAGGGCTGCGCGAAGATCAATCGAGTATCTTCGTGGAGGTATTGAAGGGTGGAAGAGAAGGAACATCTATAATCCCTAAAGGCTTATCGATCTGCATGAAGGTAGGATCAAGAAGTATAGATTGACATCACAACCATCTCAGGGTGCAGAAACATGGTTCTTACATCCCCCAATACTGCCTCGGGTGAGACTTCAGTCCACGCTCTACGGGCTTATACTGAAAGGGCCAGTAGTGTAGGGATTTGCTTGGCTGACTAATGTTGAACCTGGGTGAGGGCCCACCAAGCCAACAAATGGTTATGTTTCTGGGACTGGGATGTGTATGAGAGATGTGTGATGTCGTATCATTGGAATCCAACTAAGAAAGAAATTGAAACCTAGTTGGGTAGAAAGATTCATGAATTCGCGGTACAAGAAAACAAGAATCCATGATTAACGAAGGAATAGTGGTTGGACAGATACCTCTATACAAAAATACACAAAATCTTCTTCTATTCTTTCTCGATTGAGTTGTATGAGTGGATCACAAAGTTGGCAGATGACCAAGGAAGGCGGAGGCTTGACAAGCCGATTGTTTAGACACCAGAGCTAGTGAGAAGGTTGGAAGCTCCTGAAGATAAGATCACGCGTGCAGCCGACCATTGGCTGGACCGCATCGTAGGAGGATTTGTGACAAAGTTCGTGGTCGATACCTCAGCTAGTTACAATGAAGTAGAGCATGTTGGTTGCGTGGGGCCTGACCTAGGTTTAGCATTAGTTAACCAAACAAATCCCTACACTACTCGCCCTTTCATCATCAGCCTACAGAGTGCGGACCGAAGTCTCACCTAAAGTAGTATGGGGGGAATGCTAGAACCAAGTTTCTACACCCTGAGATGGTGGTGATGTTAGTTTATACCCTCTATTCCTACTTTCACGTAGGTCACTAAGCTTTAGGGCTCTGTCAATCAATCCCTTTATTCTGCCCTTCAGTACCTCCGCGAAGGTGTACAATTGACCTTCGCGCAACCTTAACCTGTGATCCATGTACTTTTGTGCTGCTATGACAACATACTATATAGATTCCCAAGTTATCTTAAGTGTATTACTTATCTTACTAAACAATCATAGTTAGAACCACATAAGCATATATTCTTACCTGTATTCAATTAAATAATATAGTCACATACATTCGCGCATCACATGAACATTGTAAATTAAACCCAAAACACAATATAACCATATGAATTAAGAAGAAATAGATACACAAAATTTGCAAAATACTTATCTTTATTGATATCTTCAAATTATTACAAACTCTATCCACCCTGCGCACGCAGCTGTAGGGGTTTGCACACTCAGCTGCGTACTTCTACCCTAGGCCTCTGTGCACTCAACTACAGAGCCTCTGCCTACGCTAAGACTCGAGAACACTTAGGCTTCGCTACCAAGACTCCAAGACTTTTATTATTAACTTCTTTACTTAGAGCTTACTTACTTAGCTCTTTTTATACAATCCCATGGTCCGTCGACCATGGGTGGATATTTATAGCTGACTTTACAGTTTACAAAGTAAGGGCAAACAACCCTTCATGACTCATGACATGTTCACCCTCCACAACCACAAAATGTGGAGACTTTACAACTTTGTTACAAAACTTGTCCCAAAACATTAGATTTTAGCCTCAAAACTATCCTTGGGGAATCTTGTTCCTAACAGGCCCCCAAAACAAACATCATGACTTGCCCTTGAGTCACTCTATGGGCATGAAGATCTTAGCTCAAATACCTCCTAGCTCAACCTATATGACTGCAACCTCGATAGTGCACTGTGTGGCCACCTGCTTCGCTTCTTCAACCAACTTCTTGATCGCTGGTCCTGAACTATCAGCTTGAAGCTTCTCCTGAGTTGCTTCCAGAGTAGCAAGCTTCCCTTCAATAGAGGTCATAATCGCATAAGCCTCATCCAACTAAGGCTTCAATTTCACCTTCAACATTGCCTCCTTGTGTTGCATTGCATCTACCTGTTCTTTCAACTGCTTGGCCTCCTGTAACTTTGCTAGTCTCTGGATGAGTGTGACAATTTAAGTTGTACCTTTTACTTCGTCATAGCACTACTGTAGTTCTCGCGCTTCTGTCTTGAGTTGTTGTACATTAGGGTCCTCCTGCAAGCTCATTAGGACCTCGAACGACTGTTTGAAAAGTTGTGTGCAATCTGCTACTGCATTGTCAGCTGCCGTTATTGCTTCTGTGACAGTAGTTGTACGCTGCTCCTTTACTTCTTGTGGAGTTGAAGGATGGGCCTTCAACTGTAATTCTGTAATCTATAGGTTCAACTCCAGCTGAATCCTAGCCATCTCTGTGTGAGCTTCATGCACCTCGATCGGTTCTTCCTCATGAATGGCCAACTCCAGGACCATTCGGCATGCCTCCTACATGACCTAAATTATACGCTTGTTTTGGTTGGTTACCTTGGTCACGACGATGATGAAAGAGTCTCACTGTAGGGCCATATGTTCATTATTAATCCTCTACTCACTAATTACCTATAAATCCCGGTGTTCGCGGGCCCTTAGCTACACGATCACTCCATCCTCCAATAGGTGGAGTGCCTCACCAGGGAGCACTGACAAGTTCAACCCCACTCCCTTGAGGGCACTGATAGTGGCTCTATAATCTTCATTCTCTATGGTCCTTGCTCCATTTGGTAGCACTATCGCGCTAGAGGCCGTCGTGCGCAGCATCTCAGCAGCTTTTGAAGTGTCGATAGTAAGGCTGGTGGACAGAGTGCCAGCTTGTGATGTGCGGGTCTGCAACTCCTATAGACCTGTCTTGATGGCACCCAATAGTGGCTGTTGTTGCTATTCAAACTAATGTAGTGCCTCCGCAGTGACATCTCGCACTGTATCTCCAATGTCATGCAAATTGCCCTTCGTGAGGGTGATTGGGTCCAACGACATCTTAGTGGCCATGGATTTCTTCCTCGACCCTCCTTTCTCTTGTTCCTATGGATGCTTGATGCGGGTGGACATCGCCTGTGGGTCCATGCCATGCTGCTCTGTTCACTTGTCCTTTTCTTCCTCTGTCTTGGGCGAAGGTGACCTTGCACCTTTGTCAGAGCCCCGCTCTGTTCTGCCTGTCTGCTTCTTTGTCTATTGGGTGGCATCGCACTCCACCTGGGCCTTGTCAGTGGCCTCCTTCTTCCTCTTCTCGGCCAGATACACCATCGTGAGCTTGGCCTCCTCCTTTTTGCATTACGTAGCAGACTTGCTTTCCCCCACCGCCAATTCGGATGTAGTGCGCCACTCTGCCGACCAACGATCAAGCACAGCATCAATTGCGTTATCTGTTGCCAAGTAAGGCAAGTCATACCATGTCTGCATAGGGTCCTTCCACGCCCTGATCAACACATGGTGAAATTCTTCCTTGAACTTCGCATAGCCCTGTAGGTTAGCAAACACAGTAGGTGACAACCACGGTTTGCAATTAATAGCCATGTGAATGTTCATCTCCTTCAAGATCGAGAAGATCTTACTATATTTGATGGAGTGTACATCCTTGGTTGCCCACAACAAAGTGTACTTCGTGGCTTCTAGCAATTCCAACATGACCGAGGGGAATTGACTATCTTCCGGTAGCTCCCATGCTACCAACACAATAGATAGCAAGAGCCACGCATAGTGGAAAGTCTTGATAGCATGATTCCCAATCTGCGGTCCCTCAATCTCATGGTAACCCTCTATTTCAGGCATGGTAATCTTTCACGGATCCTCATCTTCTTCTTCAGCAAACATGTTATAGCATTCTAACGTGTGGCTCAGCTGACTAGTCCAATCGAGTTGAATCAAATCCAAAGGATCCTGCGGTATCCTAAAGATTGCTACTTTCACTTCTTGTAGCGCTTCATCAATACAGTAAAACCATCTTCAAAGCTAAATGTCATTATGAATCCTTCATGCAGAATATCCCATTCACTTGTACCATGGCAGGGCTCTGTTTCCAAGTACCATTTCATCGGGATGACATCCAAGGTATGACAGAACAAGTGCACCCAATCCGGTTGGGGCTTTGCTCCATTAACCTGACCCCATTTGACCAAGTTTACACACGGGTCATCCTTCCCATGATATTTGTATGTCATTCTTACCTTTGGCTTCCCAAAGCATGTTCGCATCATCCTCCCACACTTGCGCCAATCATCAAAACTACCCTTGTGTGTACCCAACCACCTTGCGGGCGTAGAATGCAGTGCTCAGTCTAAAGCCTCGAAGCACTTCTTTTCTGGTACATCCCTCTCCAATGCATCCAAAAATACATCTACATCATTCAAGCCATCATAAGTGGGTAAAATTCTTTCCTCTAACGACACACAGCGCAACGACCGGGTCATCATGTTACAACTTAGCGCGGTTACTTCATGTAGCCGATTCTGTCAGCGCCCTAATTCTCCATCAGAGTCTGAGGTGCAGGAACTCTTGCCATCCCATGTAATTCGACCATCCATTGTTGCGTTCACCCAATCTTGGTCTCGCACTATTATCTTATATATACAGTCCAAATCATCATCGCTCTCATAATCGCGGACTGGTTCAGTATAGCGTGATCCTTTAGCAGGATCTAGGGGTACTATTATGCGTAGCGATTTCTTGCATCAGACTTTGCATTGCAAGGCAAAGATTTTACAACTGTGCATGGATCTGTTGAACCCCCAGATTCAGAGCTTACATCGATTTTTCATGCAGTCTCATTGCAATCTCCAAGGCCTCTGCCTGAGTCATAATCTTCTATTGTGACAATGCAACCCTTAAGCCGCGAACCACTCATGGTGTTGTCCATCCGTTAAGTTCATATTAGCTTCATGGATTTTACATTTAGACCTCTAATCCAATTCCCATGTCATCTATCCTAGTTTCATCGTGATTTCCTTGAACCCCACAATCGATTGTGCCTCAGATTTAGGCCTACTGAACTCTTTATTTAGCACGGTCTGGATGTCCGCCACCATAGAATTTTGGTTAACATTAGAGTACTTGATGTACCCAGTTAGCACGCAATCCTACAAAGAACTAACCAATGTTTCCTTCTTCATGTGATCATCTGCAACACCCTGAGCTTCCCATATAACTTTCACAATGAACCAAAACTGGTTCGGATCCTCATTTCCCAATCCTTTAAACAAAGGTAGCTTCACTGAATTTTCCATGCTGAACTGTGGTGGAGGTGGTGGTGGTATGGGTGAAGTCGCAGGTGATGGTGGTGAAGTTGGAGGTGGTGTGGGTGGAGGTGGCAGTCGCAGGAATCCTTGTCTTATTAACTGAATTGCACTTCGGGGAGAAGCCTGCGCTACTCCCTCTTTGTCACCCAATGGAGGTGAAATGATTGGGCTATATTCAGGACCCTTTCTTCCTTTGTACCTACAAGTCTTTCAACTTCACATAGCTCCAAAGATCAAGGTAGCTGCATAACCCGTTTTTCACACAATAACATCTTAATCGAGGTATTCAAAGACTTCAAGTACTTACCTCATGGACCTTTGAAAAAGCGTTGTTCCGCCTCACTGTAGCTAATTGAGGTATCGACTATGAATTCAGTCACAAATCCTCCTATGATGCGATCGATGAAATGATTGACAACATGGGTGATCTTATCCTTAGAGGCTTCCAGTCTCTATACTAACTCCAGGGTCTAGACAATAGGACCGTCAAGTCTCCACCTTCCTTGGCTATCCGCTAGCTTAGTGATCTACTCATATAGCTCAACCAGAAAGGAACAGAAAAAGATCTTGTTAATTTCTGTATATAGGTACCTGTCTAGCCACTGTTCCTTTGTCAGTCGCGGATTTCTATTCTCCTGCACTGCAAATTCATGGATCTTCCTATCCAACTAGCCTTCAATCTCTTTCTTAGTTGGATTCCAATAATACAACATCACACATCCCTCATGCAGATTCTTGTCCCAGCAATGGAACCATTTGTTGGCTGCGTGGAGCCTGACCCAGGTTTAGCGTTAGTTAGCCAAACAAATTCCTACAGTACTGGCCCTTTCAGCATCAACCCGTAGAGTACAGACTGAGGTCTCACCCAAAGCAGTATGAGGGGATGCTAGAACCAAGTTTTTGCACCCTGAGATGGTCATAATGTCGGCTTATACCCTCTGTTCCCACTTTCACACAGGTCACTAAGCTTTAGGACTCTATCTCTATCCCTTTATTCTGCCCTTCAGTACCTCTGTGAACGTGTATGATTGACCTTTGTGCAGCCTTAACCTACGACCCAGGTACTTTCGCACTGGTATGACAGCAGACTGTATAGGTTCCCAAGTTAGCTTAAGTGTATTACTTATCTTACTAAACGATCACTGTCAGCACAACGTAAATAGATATTCTTACTTGCATTCAATTAACTAATATAGTCACATACATTCGTGCATCACATGAACATTGTAAATTAAACCTAAAATGCAAAATAACCAGATGCATTAACAAGAAATAGATACAAATAATTTGCAAAATACTTCTCTTTATTGACATCTTTAGTTTATTACAGACTCTATCTACCCTGCGCAAATAGGTGTAGGGGTCTGCGCAGTCAGCTACAGGCTTCTACCCTAGGCCTTTGTGCACTTAGCTATAGATCCTCTACCTACACTAAGACCCGAAACACTTAGACTTCACTACCAAGACTCCAAGCCTTTTCTTCTTAAATTCTCTACTTAGAGCTTACTTAGTTCTTTTTAGTGGATCTTTACAGCTGACTTTACACTTCACAAAGTAAGGGTAGACAACCTTTCATGACTCATGACACCTTCACACTCTGCGACCACAAAATACGGAGACTTTACAACTTTATTACAAAACTTGTCCCAAGATATGGGATTTTAGCCCCAAAACTGTCCTTAGGGATCTCGTTCCCAACAGAGCGCTGCTTCTTTAAAGGACCATGAGGTAAGTATTTAAAATTATTGAATACTTGGATTAAGATACTCTTGTGTGAACAAAAGGTTATCCGGTTACCTTGATGTTTGGAGCTACACAAAGCAGAAAACCTTTCAAGGACGAAGAAAGAAAAGGTCTTGAGTATAGCCCACTGATCAGACCAACTTTAAGTGACAACGAAGGAGCACTGTAGACTTCTCCCCTGAGCACTAGTTAGTTGATAAGACAAGGGTTCCCATGAATACCTACAGTGCCTCCACCCTCATCCCATCCATCCACACCGCCTCCATCCTCGCCCACTCACCCCATCACCTACACCACGCCACCTCCACTGTCTAATATGGCGAAGTCCATAAAACTACCTGTATTCAAGGGCTTAAGGAATGAGGACCTAGACCAATTTTGGTTCATCATAAAGGTTGTATGGGAAGCTCAGGGTGTCATAGATGATCATGTGAAGAAGGTGATGTTGGTTAGTGATTTGTAGGATCAGGCACTAACCTGGTACATCAAGTACTCTAATGATAATTAGGAAGCTATGCTGGCAGAGATCCAGACTGCGCTGAATAAAGAATTCAGTAGGCCTAATTCTGAAGCACCGTCAACTGTGGGATTCAAGTAAATCATGATGAAACCAAGTGAGACCCCTTGGGAGTTGGATCAGAGATTGAAGGGTTGCGCTGTCACAACAGAAGATTATGACTCAGGTATAAGCCTTGGAGATTGCAATGAGACTACATGAAACATCAATGCAAGTTCTGAATCTGGGGCTTTAGCAGAATCATGCGCAGTTGCAAAACCTTGTCTCAAGATGCAAAATCTGAAGCAGGACAAAACATCTCAGCCAAAGGCACGCAAATAAGTTTGGTGCATAAAATGCAAGGGTTAGGGGCATGACAAGGATCACTTCCTAGCCTTTGTAAATGTTGCAGCAGGAGGACCAATGCCTCTACGACCCGAAGCTGCGGAAGGGCCAAGGGCAGGGCCTGCACTATGGTGTGCTATATGTCAAGTAGCAGGGAAACATACGACTGATAATTTCCATTTTCTATAGAAATTTTTACAAAAATCACAACAAATGTTCAACAATTGTTGTCAATCAGTAGGCCATGATGAGTGCAATTTTCAAAGTTACGAATTAATGATGGATAGGACAACTGCATACAGGGTGCAGGCAAAAATGCAATCCCCAGACCAAGGCATTGGGGGAACACGAGGTGAGTATCAGGGGAATGGCTGAGGCCAAGGTGGAGGAGGGCTTGGGAGAGGCTAAGGGCAATTGATTTGCTACAACTGCAGAGGCCTAGGACACAACGCAAGGGATAGTCTGAATCTGACACAATTGTCATGCTGCTACTGTACTCAGTTTGACCATGCGACTAAAGATTGCCCAATATTATTGGCAAAGATTTGAAAAAAGGGGGTGCAACCAACGCAGAACCTCTAGATGATGAGTGTTAAGCCCCACGAGGAAGACCCTAAGGCAAAGATTATGCTACGAAGCAAAACTACGATGGGGGGGGATAAAGACAAGCACCCTCTAGAAGGAAAATGGGTCCGCAAAGCACCCGAAAGTAGACTAGGTTTGATCTGGAGTGTGCAAAAGAAAAATTTATGGAATTAAGAAAATCTTCACTGAGGCCTCTACCTCAGGAAGTTGGGAGAAACCAGCTGAAGAAATAGACCCATCCATGATTACCACATTCTTGGAAACCTGCATGAAGCTACTCTGTGACAGTAAGGTTGTGAAGGGCCTACGGGAACTAATGAATCGGAGTTGGTAAGGATAGCATTATTGGTGAACCACACATGGTTAGGAAGCTTGGAAAGCACAAGGCAAGGATTGGGTGGGAAATGAGACTCACTGAACATATAGGGGAATACGAGATGGACCAAGTTATCCTAGATCTAGGGTTAGACACGAATGTTTTGCCAAAACAGAATTGCGAAAGAATGGGGAGACCTACACTCCAGTGGTCTCCGATACAGTTAAGAATGGCGAATAAATAGAAAATTATCCCAATGGGGAGGCTGCAAGGGGTCATAGTCAACATCAAAGGTGCAAGCGCATTGGTGGATTTTGAGGTAATAGAGATTGTGCATGATAGTGATCCCTACCCTACGCTCCTTGGAATTGATTGGGCCACTGAAATGAATGGGGTAATCAACCTGAAGAAGTAGAATATGATATTTGAAAATAAGTCGCTCCACATAGTGGTGCTGCTAGATCTTGTTGAGGGACCGCGCTATACAGAACTAGTCCGAGATTATGAAAGTGATGACGATCTGGACTAGATTTACAAGATAACGGTGTGAGACTAGGATTGGGTGAATTCGACATCGGATAGATGAATTTCATGGGATCGCAAAATCTCCTGCACATCAGATTTGGATGAAGAATTGGAGCATTGGTAGAACCAGCTGCATGAAGTGTCTATGTTGTGTTGTAATATGATGACCAAGTCATTACATTGTGTGTCATCCAAAGTCATGGATCTGCCTCATTATGATGGGCTAACTGATGTTGATTGCTTTTTGGATGCATTTGAAAGAGAAGTGCCTGAGAAACATTACTTCCAGGCCTTGGACTAGATACTGTGTGCTACACCTGCAAGATGGTGGGGTACGCACAAGGATAGTGTGATTGGCGTGGCTATAGGAGGATGATGAAAATACATTTTGGGCAGGAAAAAGTGCGGATGACAGATAAGTATGATGGAAGGAATGACCTACGTAATCACCTAGCCAAATGGACTAAGGCTTATGGAGTGGAGCCTCAGCCTGAATGGGTGCATCTATTTTGTCATACCCTAGGCATCATACCAATGAATTGGTACTTGGAAACTAAGCTCCATGATGGCACTGAAGAATGGGATATCTTGCACCAAGGATTGGACTACCCAGCTGAGCCATGCACTAGAATGCTATAACGTGACCATTGAAGAAGAAGATGAGGATCCCCAAAAAATAAATATTCAGGAAGCTGAAGGTCAGCATGAGGTTGAACGTCCGTAGATAGAGGATCCTGACATAACTATGCTGCTAAAAACTAGGTAGGTCAACATTGGCATAGAGGAGAAACCAAAATTTGCAAATATTGGGGACTATTGGGATGATATGAAAGTAGACAAGGTCACTGAGCTCCCCTGCAAATATCAGGATTTGTTCCCCAAAAAGTTTTCTAATTTACAACGGGTAATAGGAGACCTAGGTATCATGAAGATAACCCTAAAACTAGACACAAAGCCTATAAACCAAAGACCTTACCGCCTTAATCCTAAGTATAAGGAAAGGGTTAAGGCTGTGTTAGATAAGATTCTTGTAGCAGGAATTATTGAACCAGTGGAAGAATCCGATTGGGTAAGCCTGATAGTGGTTCAGGAAAAGAAACAAAAAGAAGAAATGAGGATATCATGGATCTCGAGAAGTTTAATGATGCTTGCATGCATGATCCCTTCCTGACCCTATTCACTGACGAGGTCCTAGAGAATGTAGGTAGACAAGAAGCATACTCTTTCACAGATGGGTTCTTTGGGTACAATCATATCAAAATCACGCCTAAGGATAGAAACAAGATAACCTTCGTGATGAAATGGGGATGTTTTCAGTACACTGTAATGCCTTTTGGGTTGGAGAATGTGCCAGCAATTTTTTCACATGTAGTCATTGTGACATTCAAAGACTTCATTCATAAGTTTCTGGAGGTGTACTTTGATGATTGGACAATGTTTGGATTGGTCAAGCGTCATGTGGCAAGTCTGCGCTTAATATTAGATACATTTTGGAGATATCAGATCGCGCTCAATCTAAAGAAGTGTCTATTTTGTGTCCCTTTTGGGATCCTGCTGGGGCATGTGGTGTGTAGATAGGGAATGATGGTAGACCTAATGAAGATCGCGGTGAGAATCAACTTGGAGGTGCCAAGGAAAGTGAAATAGCTACATGCAACTCTAGGGCATACCAGATACTATAGGAATTTCATCAAGAGCTATGCCCAGATCAGGCCCCCATGGAAAAATTGTTGAAAAAGGATGCTAAATTCTATTGGAGTGATGAATTCCAAAAGAGCTTGGATGTGCTGAAAGAGAAAATGCTTACCCCGCCAATCCTAGTCTTCCCAGACTGGAAGAAGGAATTTCATGTGCACGTAGACACCTCCTGTATTACCCTGGGGGTCGTGCTGACTAGGCGGGCGAGGGGGAATTGGACCATCCTATAGAATTTGTGAGCAGGAAGCTATCGAAGGTTGAGAAGATCTATTTCACTACAGAGTGCGAAGGACTAGCCATGGTATATGCACTCCAAAATTTCAGGCACTATTTGTTGGGTGGACATTTTAAGATGTATATGGATCATTCTACGTTGAAATACTTGGTCAATATGCTTGTGTTGTGGGGGGAAGATCTGCAAATGGTTGTTATTGTTCTAAGAGTATGATTTTGAAGTTATTGTGAAGCCTAGATGACTGAACGTGGGACCAGATCATCTGTCGCACATTGAAACGGGAGAGGAGCCCACTAATTTGGAGGAAGGACTACCTGACGTGCAACTATTTTCCGTGCATGCCGCGGATGCACAACTCTTTTCCATGCGTGTCGTGGACAGTTACTTTGAAGATATCATACATTTCTTGACAATGGGAATTGCTCCAGAAGGGTATACAAGCCACTAGAAGAAGGAGTTAGTAATACATGTAGCAAACTTCTTCGTCATTACAGGACACTTGTACAAAATGGGGTCAGACAAAATATTACAACATTATGTACCTAACTTTGAGCAAAGCAGCATCCTCGCAGAGGCTCATGGAGGAGCTGTAGGAGGACATTATGCAGGAAAGAAACAATGCAGAAGGTTCTGCATGCTGGATTGTGGTGGCCAACTCTGCATAAGGATGTGAAAGCATATTGTAGGGCCTGTGACACATGTCAAAGGACTATCAGGCCATTGAGGAGGGATGAACTATCATTGATGCCATAGGTGATGCTACAACCGTTTGAGAAATGGGAAATCAACTTTGTAGGCCCAATTTAGCCTCTAGAAAAGAAGACAGGTGCATGGTACATCATGATTGCGACTGAGTACTTAACCAAGTGGGCAGAGGCACAACTTATGAAGGATTGTACAAGTGCAACAACAACAAAGTTTCTTTTTTGAATATTTATTGAAAATATTTGGTTTTCCAAAGATCTTGATGAGCAATCATGGTATGCACTTTCTTAATGAAACAATCAGTGTGTTAACAAAAGAATTTCAGGTGTATCATCAGAAGAGCACGACTTATCACCCACAGGCCAATGGGACGGTCGAAGCATTCAATGGGATACTAGAGAATGCACTGACAAATGTCTGCAATTCTTAGAGAAGTGACTGGGATGTGCACGTATCAGCGGTGTTATGGGCCTATAGGACGACTTGCAAGAAGTTAACTGGGCAGACACCTTTCAGACTTGTGTATGGCATAGAAGTTGTGTTGCCAATGCAATACATTGTACCTAGTCTGCACATAGCGACACTCACAGGAATGATAGACCACAGAGCCTTGGAAGAGAGGCTTGCATAGGTAGCAAGGCTTGAGGATGACCAATTTTTAGTTGGATTTCATCAACAAGTTCAAAAGGAGCGCGAAAAGGCATGGCATGATCGACACATTAAACTACACACTTTCAAGGTAAATGATCTAGTTTTTTATATGACAGCAAGTTTGATAAATTTCCAAGGAAATTTAGGATGCACTGGCAGGGGCCCTATGTCATCAAAGAGATTATTGATGGTGGAGCTATTCAGTTGGGTAAGTTAAATGAGGATCCCTTCCCAGCAAAGGTGAATGGTAGCCGATTGAATCCATACACTGGTGATCTGACTAGATGAAAATATGAAGGAAGCATAGTCTTAGCACTCCAGGTAGATGAAAGGAGGTGCAGGACTATAAACTACACTACTTGAGTTGGGGAACTGCACGATGAGGAAGCTACATGGAACGAGGAGATGTCACAGAGACAACACAAGCGCATAGAAAGCTGTGCTACCCAAGAAATAATTGTGTAGGTCAACTAGAAAGTGACCGTTAAAGTCACTATTCCTCATTTGATGACAAAATAATGGCCAAATGGAGCAACGAGGGTGGCATTTAGGATGAAATTTATGGGTGAGATCCTTGAAAATCTCCACCAATCTAGCATTAATAAACTGATTTTGGGGGGAACAGTCTGATTTGAATTCAAAATGGTGTATAAATTACATATGGCTGCCCAACGAAGAAAACTTTCCATTTGGAGCATTGAGTTGTTGAGCTCTCAGGTGGTTATGAACCGTGAATTCTTTGAATCTATGAAAACAAGTTCAAAATTTGAGAAATTACCAAAGGAGACACAAGAACTATTGAATAGTGCCATGTTGACATCTGAAAAAACCGTAGATATTGGGGAAGTAGTGACAGATGAAGGCACTGTACCAAATGTTGCTATGGAAGTAGAGGGAGCTACTCCAGAGGTTGCAAAGATACTTGCTGAAGTCCCCAAGTCACCATGGTTGCCTAGACCGAGGTGTACCCTAACCCAGGAAAGTGTGGAAAGAAAGAAAGGAAAACAGGTCGTGACACAGCAGCTGGTTTGCACATCACCTAGGAGAAACATGCTAAAGGACAAGCCCACCGCACAAGAAAAGGGAAAAAAAATTAACCTAGAATTGAAGGAGGAATAAATTGAGGATATCCCAATGGACAATGAGGACATTGGGGTGGACACAGAGGATGTTGAAGTTGAGGGGTCTAACCCCATTACTAAATTGCTTGAGTACGTCCCTTTCTATAGGGGCAAGGCCAAGGTGCCTAAGGACATTGACGAGAGAAAGGTCACCTTGTACACACCTCTACTACCAGAACACGCTTGGGGTAGATTCCAATGTTGAAATTGGAGGGCTAGGACTTAGCTAACACCGAACGATTACCTCACTCAGCGACAGACCAGCTAATGCACTGCGTTCTCCATAAGACCATGGGAATGACCACGTTGGAACTATGGAATCGGCTCAAAGGCATGGATAAGAAAGACCTACTCAACCTGCTATGGGTGCCTTATCACAATCACACACCCATTACCTTGTTGGTAATCAAGCAGATGTTGTGCTTGGTACATGATGAGTGTCTGTCGCTAGAGGAGCCGATACCCATCACTGATAGACTGATCCATAGGATCACAAGGCTACCATACTCATGGGAGAATCCAGTTATGATGTTTGGTGGAAAGGCGAGTGAGCAGACCCTCGTGAAGGCCATGAAGAAGAAGTTCATATTAGTAAATAAGCTACACGACTATGCTATTACAAGTATTTCCGACCCTGTGGTCAAAGTGGCCACACAAATTTTGGTAGGGAAGGTCATGTAGAAGTGTCACTCTGATGAAGTACTAGCACCTGTTGTGGCTCTAGGGCCTAATGCGCGGACGGGGTTCAGTTTAATTGGATGCACTAACGCTGTAGTGAGTTCCTCACGAAGTGCCGTGAAGCACAGGATCTCTGCAAGACCTTCCATTATGTGTGGCTCTTGCTATCCATCATGCTGGTAGCCTTGGAGCTACCTGAAGATAGTCAATTTCCCTCGGTCGTGCCAGACATGCCTGAGGTTGTGAAGTATGCTTCGCTGTGGGTGACTAAGGATCCTCAACGGATCAAGGATAGCAAGATATTTTGGATCTTGATGGAGATGAAAGTGCACATGGCCATCAATTGCAAGCTGCGATTGTCATGTACTATTTTGATAAATTACAGCCATACATAGAATTCAAGGCTGATTTCCACCATGTATCAATAAGGGAGTGGAAGGACCCCAAACTAAAGTGGCACGACTTTCCCTACTTGGAGATGGACAATGCGATTCAGGAGGTCATTGGCAACTAGCTGGTAGAATGGCACACAGCCTTGGACTTGACTACGGGATCCAGCAAGACAGCCATGCAGCGGAAGAAGGAAGGAACCAAGCTCAATATGGAACAATTGGCCAATAAAAGGAGAAAGGAGGCTGAGGACAAGGCTAAGGCAGACCAAATTGCCAAGCAGGAGATAGGTGTTACATAGCAATTTGTCACCGTCCCTACTACCCCTCTTGGAGGACTCATTCCGGGACCTATGAGAAGTGACATGGCCTACAAACACTTGCATTGCATTCCCCTGAACATGAGCTTTATTTGCCTTGAAGACATCTCCTGCTAAAAACCCCTAAAAGTAGCTCTTTTTCCATTGGCATGGTTCCATAGTGCAGCCCTTGGGCCAAGGGGGCAAATCCTCCAAAGAGGGTGTGCCATTTGGCGCTCTGTCATAGAGTCACACCCACGCCAACCATAATCAAAGTTGTTTTTTAAGAAAAAAACGATGGAAGTTTCATCCTAACAGATTCCTGGACTGCTATCTATCTTGAGTTGGGTGCTTCGGCCACTGATTTCCATAGAGAGGAAGTGGTTTGCCACCTCTCATGGAAGCTTCCTTGAGGATATGGCCAATCTCATGATTATTGTGGATGATCCCAACTCCCCTTCATCCATCTATAAAAGCTTGTCCATTTTCCTTGGCAAGCTAGTTCCAGAGATTCAAAATTGTCAAGTTTCCAAGAGCTTCATGCTGCAAGAGCCTTCTTGATTCCCATAAGGCCAAATCCAAGCAAGGAGATTATTGTCCAAGAACCAAAGAGAGAGGCTTGTCCTCACTCCCAACAAGCTTTGCAAGATATGTACTGCTGACTACCCGGCCAAAGGAGAATCTACCATCAGAACTTTGGTTGTATTCTTCTTTGATTAATTATTAATGAACGACTATTGGTTTTGGTTCCACTCTTATTGTTATTTGTGATGATGATGAGAGATATCCTTTCTGACTGATATATAATTGTATATGCTGGATTTTATGCTTGTGTTTGTGTCGTTTCTTGTATGTGCAGGTGTCCATCCACAGAGATCGTGAGGATTGTGATCTGTCGGAGCAAAGGAACGGGAGCACCACCTCTTCTACAAACAATAGCGTTGGAATCTAGGTAGGCCTTCATCATTGGTCTGTTAATTTACAATTAGGAACTTACGCTATAGTGTTTGATGATTGTTGCTAGACCCGGTCTGGGCTAGTAGGGATCGCCTCTGTCCACATAGGGGATTTACCTCCTCAAAAATTTGGCGACTCCACTGGGGAGCTTATCTTGTCTTTTTGGTTGTTTCTTGATTTTTTTCTACTTGGTCAGCCTTCTGGGTTGAGTTCTTTTGCTGTTTCTTGCCTCTTGGTTTACCTAGTTATCGTTGGCCTGATCTTGGATTGATTCTTTTTTATTTTTGCATAGCAAACTTGACTGGCGCACTTTTCTAGCATAACAGTCACGCCAATTGGCACTACTTGTCAATATACAACCCGCGCCAATCCTTAAAAGGCACTAGTTTCAGCCTAAAAGTTGTGCCAGGCCTGGGAACTGCTAAAGTTTGCTTGGTTTTAAGCCTTCTGAGCTTGGTCTTTGTTTTTGGATACATTTTCTCGACAGCTTGAGTGTGTTGGAGTCTTGTTTGACTGGTTTTAACCTTTACCCTTTGGTTGTTTGCCATTTTCTATCGATTTCACGTTTTTAGCCCTAGGGCATCTAGTGGCTTTGTGTGTCGAGCCTTCCTTAGGAGTTTTTGGTCTTCTATTGGTCCAGTCGACTTTCTGATTACTCCCTTGCACTCGTTTAGTGGTTGTTAATAATTTTATTGCATTATTTGAGTGACTTACCCCTTTTTCACTTGAATTCCGCTTTGTTTCACTTTGGGCCTAGATTACACGGCTCATTTGTGTCTTTAGGACTTTTCTCGTTTTGAAGGACTGCTTTGTCATTTAGGGATCGCCTCTGTTCGCAGAGGGGATTGGAACCCTATTTGGGAGCCTTCCGAAGAGGATACTCCTATTACTCCTCCTGGTGTTTCGGTCCCAATGTCTTGCTCTAATATGGATGACACGTCCCCCATCACGAGTGAAGCATTCGTTGTGACGAGTGTTAAAACTCCTATCTCAGTGGAAACCCCACCCTTCAGTGTCACCCCTCTCGATGTCATGTTGCCCTTATGCTATAGGGATTTGAGGGATGTTATTGGTTCCAGGAACTCTTTTTTGGGTACCATGTGGGATCACAACATCACTCCCACTTCGAGATCTTTTATTCCTCAAATTCACAATACATCTGTCACTTTAGTCCCGACTATTCCAACTATCTGTGTAGCTTCTTCAGCGCTTGTTGTTAGTGCCATCACTGCATCCTCGGTTGTGACCATTGTTTCTCGTCCATCCCCCGAGTCGGTAAATAGTGGCCAGTCGGTACCTACATCCAGAGTTTTCGATCCTACGCTTGGTGCCCCGCCTTCTTCTGGTTCCATTCCAGCACGGGGGGCATGCGATCAGTATTTGCCAGCTGTCCAGAATCTGGGCTCGCAAGGTCCATTACATTACTATGATCCCATAGGGCATCATCTTTATCTCGGATCCTTGTCATCTCAGCCCGCGGTTGAGGTCTTGGTCCCGTTAGCTGTTGCTTGGGGTATCGCTCATTACGGTGGTGGCCAAGCACCCTCTGCAGATTTTCAAGGACCACCTTATCAAGGTCAGCCATCTTACACGCAGCCTTCCTATGGGCAGCAGTATTACGAGCAATCTAATCCAGGGCAACTTGGAGGCCCACAAGGACAACCCTTTTAGGGACAACCTTCGGCCTATGGTGGTCCATCTTTTACTTATCTTGGGCAACCTTCTAGAAATCCAGGACAACCTTATATGCAATAAGGACAACCTGGGGTCCAGCAGGGATACCCTTTTGGGCAACCCTTTGGAAATCCAGGACAATCTTATACGAAACAAGGACAACCTAGGGTCCAGCAGAGATACCCTTCTAGGTAGGGTGGTCAGCCTTATGTACAGCAAGGCCAACCCACTATCCAGTCTAGTCAACCGTCTGGACAAGTTGGTCAACCTCAAATTCAATCAGGCCAACCAACTGTCCAGTCTGCTCAGCCATCTGGTCCATCAAGACAACCCTCGGTTGTGCAAGGACAACCCAACACCTAGCAAGATCAACCTTCTGGGCAGATGGGCCAATCTCAAGCTCAAACAGGACAACCTTTTGGCTAGGTGGCTCAACCCCAATCCTCTCAAGGACATCTTTCTGGGCCTGCTCAACCGGGCATGCAAATGGTTGTTGCTTCTCAAGCTCTACCCGGTTTCCAGCCCCAGACCCAAGCTGGTCTTCAAATGCAAGTTGGGTTTCAATCCCAACCTCCTTATCAAACGCAGCCTGGCCCCCAGGCTCAGTATGGAGCCCAGCAACCTTATGGTTTCCAGTAATCCCAGGGGCAAGCTCAGTTTGCCCCGTACCAAAATTATCAACAAATGCAAGTGAGTCCTTATCAGAATTACCAACAACAGTATGTTGCTCCTGCAGGTCAAGTTGGTAATCAATGGAATGCTGGGGGGAAATCTAGGGTCAGCCATCTAGTTATGGCTATAACCCCTATGGACAAAATCCCTACAGAAAGAACCCCTATGGGCCAAGTCCATCCAGACAAAATCAATGGGGGAAACCAACAACTGGTTGGAACCCTAGTGCTACCCCTTACCCATGGCCACAAATGTCCTTTAATCCTCAGTTACCCTTCTTAGCAACATTGGAACTGTCGGATGTGTCCAAACTGACTAATGATCCTATTCTTCCTAATCCGTACTGGCCACCAGTTCCAACTAAGATTCCCGATGATTGTCCCAAATTCGATGGCAAAGCTGGAGAAGACCCCCAAGCCCATGTTATGACTTATCATATTTGGTGTTTGTCAAATTTGTGGCTTGACGATTCAGTCCAGCTCTGCCTTTTTCAAAGGACTCTCACTGGCTCTACTGCTAAGTGGTATATTGATCTAGCCCGCGGCTCTTTTGAAGATTTTAACTCGTTGGCGATGGCATTTTTAACTCATTTTCAGTTGTCAATTCAGTATGAGATAGGAACGCATCTCCTCATGTCTCTTAAACAAGATACAGCCATGCACATCTCAAATCATATACATGAATGGAGACGACATCGTCATTTGATTAAATTTTGGATTCCTGATCAGCTCCTGACTGATTGGTTTACAACCTCCTTTGTCCCTGCGATCGCAAGGGACATCGCTATGGGGGCATGTGTAATTGAAGAGCAGGCTATTGCACGTGCTCAGTACCTTGACTTGGTTTATTCCCAGTTTGGTACCTTATATGATTATTTGCCTGACGCCCTGAGGCCTGGAACTTCCAAAACTCTGCCAAAGCCATCTGTTGACGGTGTCATTGGATCTGTAAATCCGTCCTCTAAGAAATCTTCTGCAAACCCTGCGAAGCAAAAGTCAAATGATTCGAACGAAAATAATTCTCAGGCTGTGTCTAATTCTGGTAAATTCTGAGGTTAACACCGTCCAGTCCACCACGGTGGATAAAGCCTCGAAATTTAAAAAGAAGGGAAAAGGGAAAAATAAAGCTGATCAACCCAAGCAGGATTCCCCTAAACCTCCACCCAAGGAGCCAAACACAAACCCAAGTATCCTTGTCTTATCTGCGATGAGGATCACTACACCAAAGACTGCCCAAGGAAGTCTGAAGTTAGTCACTTGTTGAAAGGAGCTCCTGGGACTCTTGCGGTGTTGAAAGAACCTTTCCCCTCGCAGCAAACGCAAATGGTGGCTGACCCATCCCAATCCTCTTCTCCCTTTGGTTCTCAAGTGTTCATGGCTAGAACAATTCCCGTTCACATTACTACTCAAGTAAAAGAATATCCGTCACCTGCCGGGAAAGAGCCTAAGGTCCCCTCAAGGCTCCTTTGACCAGTTCTGGTCTGCTCCATATCGAGAGACCTAGCACTAAAATGCCTATTCGACCCCCTCCTAAAGTTGTACTTCAGAGATCTTCTTACAACCCTAATGCTCGTGCTGCCCAGCACTACAACATCATTGAGGACTTGGCTTGGGCTCTGTCACCTATGTCCGCTCTAGAAATTCTCCAAAGCTGTCCCTCCCATAGGAAGTCCTTGCTATCGGCCATCGGTGGCATTGACCCGGTCGACTCGGATTTGATTACTTTTGATCTCAAAAGCCATGTACCGAGACTGCCTCACCAGATTTCCTTCCTTATCCAGGTCATCATCAATTCTAAAAAAATTCATCGTACGGTTATTGATGAAGGCGCTTCAACTTGCATTATGTCTGTTGCTTGTTGGAAGGCTATTGGCTCTCTGACCTTGAGTCAGTCTCCTACAACCTTGGAAGCCTTTGATGGGAGAGAGTCTCGCCCTTATGGTATCCTCCAACGCTTACCTATTAATTTGGAAGGGAAGACTGTTGAAGTGGAAGTTGAAGTCGTTGATGCTAATCTAACTTACAACCTCCTTTTAGGATGAAGCTGGACATATGCCATGTGAGCCATGGCTTGATCTCTATTTCGTGTCATTCGTTTCCCTCATCAAGGGAAGATTGTCACAGTAGACCAGCTCTCTTTCTTCGCCTCCTCTTTCGAAGGCAACGTGCCTTTTGTGGAGCATACCTCCATTCCATTAGAGAGTGTGGGAGCTGGGCTCTTTAAAGATCCTGCCCTCATGGGTGTCTTTTCACTCCCACCTCTGAATGTCACTCCTATCAGTATGATTTATGTTCGTTTTGATCCTTGGGTTCTTCCCCCCATTGACCAGATAGAATCATGGGGCGATGAGATGCCGTTGAGTCCTTCAGAGATCAACTACATCGAGATTGTTTCTATATCAGCTCCTCTTCCTGAATCTGCTTCTTTGAGCAGAGCTCTTGACTCGTATGCTCATTCCCCTTGGCTTGGAGACTATGCTTCTTTAGATCCCTTAAAGGAAACATTTCCTTCTGATGAAGCCATTATCGAGACTATGTCTCTCGAGGAACCCCCTTGGTCCAATCTTCACCATCGTTCCTCGTTCCTCCCTACCCATCAGGAAATGCTTGCCTGTCTTAAGCGGTTTGCTCATTGTCTCCCTGCACAACCCCTTCAGACACCCATCCAGGTATATCAAGTTTCCTCTGAAGGGAACATGGGAAACATCACGCAAACCCAACTGATCGACATCTCTGTTAAACCATGGATTGTCGAGCATATCCATGTTGGAGTAACTTGTGGTCCTGAGGAAATTCAGCTTTATACTGGTCTTTTTCACGAATTTCGTGACGTGTTTGCTTGGTCTTACGAAGAAATGCCCAGCATCGACCCAAGTATTGTGGTGCATGAGATACCCACGTATCTGGGAGCTAAGCCTGTCTGACAGCGTTTACGCCCCGTGTACCCTTGAAAGGCTGTAGCCATTAAAGCGGAAGTTGAAAAACTTCTCAAGGATAGTTTTATCTACCCCATCCCACTCACAGATTGGGTTTCCAATATCGTCCCTGTGAATAAAAAGCAGGGTACCATTAGGGTCTGTGTTGATTACCATGATATTAATCGAGCCTGTCCCAAGGATAACTACCCCACACCCTTCATTGACCAGCTCATTGATGAGTGTGCCGAAAGTGAAATATACTCGTTTATGGACGGTTTCTCTGGTTATAACCAGATTAGTGTTGCGCCAGACGATCAGCACAAAACCGCCTTTATCTATCCGTGGGGCACTTTCGCCTACAAAAATCTCCCTTTCGGTCTAAAGAACATTGGTGCTACCTTCAAACACGTGATGTCCTATGCATTCCATGATATTCGACACATCGTGCAACCTTACCTGGATGATCTACCAGCTCATTCAACTAAGCATTAGGACCATCCCACTCATCTTCGCGAAATCTTTCTCCGTTGTCGACACTACCGTATTCAACTCAACCCGCATAAGTGTGTCTTCTGCGTAGAGTCTGGCAGACTTCTTAGGTTCATCGTCTCCTGAGAGGGCATCCATCTGGACCCCCTTAAAGTCGAGGCCATTCTAAATCTTCCTCCCCCTACTTCTTTGCATTAATTACAAAGCTTGCAGGGAAAAGCAAATTTTTTATAACGCTTCATTTCGAACTATGCCGAGGTGGCCAAAGGTTTTACGCGGTTACTAAAGCGGGACACCCCTTTTCGTTGGGATGCTGCTGCTCAAGAGTCCTTCGAGCACATCAAGGCTCTCCTCATTTCCGCTCCTTTGTTGTGTCCTCCTAATTACCATCGTGATTACACTTTGTATTTGGCCGCTGCTGATACCACTATTGGCATGGTTCTCATTCAAGATGATGATGATGACATTGAGCATGTCATTTATTATCTCAGTTGCAATCTATTAGATATGGAATCTCGATATACTCACATTGAGAAGTTGGCATTGGCCGTCGTTTGTGCCATCCAACGTTTCTGCCATTATATCTTGTTGCGTACTACGAAAGTGATTTCTGATTGCAACCCAATGACGTACATCCTGTCACGTCAGATGCTGGGGGCAAGTACTCGAAGTGGATTGTTATCCTCCAAGAGTTCAACTTGGAATTCACTACTACCAAGTCCAAGAAATCCCTTGTCTTTGTTGAATTGTTGTGCTCTTTGCCATCTCTTACCACACCCTCTCGGTTAGAGGACCATATCCCGGACGAAACCCTTTTCTTAATCAGCACCCTCGATCCCTGGTATGGGGATATCATTGTCTATTTACAGATGTCCTCTTTTCGTCCCGAGACATCTAAGGATGCTTGACAATGGATTTTCCATCAATCTCAACCATATCACATTATTGGGGACACCCTGTACCATCTCGACACTGACTCTGTTCTCCGCCAATGTTTAACACTTAAGGAATGTTAGAAAATTATATATATTACGGAGCACTGGAACACATAAAATATTGCAGAAATATAAACACAGAAAACGCACAAAACAAGAGAGACACAGATATACGTGGTTCACCCAGTTTGGGCTACGTCCACCTCGAACAGCCAGTCCTTCCTTTCTATTATCCAGCAAAATGAAGAGACACAACCTCTAGCAAATCCGCTGTAATATCCTCTGTCTTCTCTCACAGTCTCACCTCTCTATTTCTCGCTCACACAGAATACACATCTATCTCATAGCCTCAAATACAATGCCCTCATACAAAGAGAGTGGTTGCCTTCTAGGGCAAAAAACCCTAAACTAAACATAAGTTCTACCGTCAGATCATCCGCCTAATGAACGGCCCAGATTGACCCCCCTGGACCCCCCTGCAGTGAATATTTTACGGGCGGCGTTGCCGCCCCCATTTTGAACTAGGGTCCAATGTGGCGGTACTTTTGAATATAGAAGATAATCAGGCTCCACACCCAACATGAAATGGTTAGCAAAGCGATGTGAAGCAACATCTCAGAGAGCACCATCATCATCAGCAGCAGAGGGAAACAAACTTGTGCTTGACAAAGGCAAGAGCAAGGTTGATGATAGCGCAGAGGCAGATTAAAGTGCAATTCAAAGTAGATCCACTCGTGATGAAAGTAGCTTTGGAGATAGAGGTGATGAGGTGACAACGCGAGAAGAGGAACATGCAAAGGTAGAGAGATAAACAAAGGATGGAGGAAATAATGAAGGAGTTACAAGGGTTGAAGTAGAAACTCCGTGAAGAACAAGAGACGCCCAGACAGGAGAAGGAAGCACAGTAGGGACATATACAACATGAGGCACAACATGCATAGATTGATGAAATTGCACCCATACAGGTTGTAGGCTCATTCTTGTAGCTAGCACAAATCAGAAAGGGTGAACAGTCATAGGAGAAGGACTTCACAAGACGCAGGAGCAGGAAGTTTATGTCAGAAATGATTGGAATGAGGAATGATAATTTTGAAGTTAATTTCATGAAGGGTACTATAAATGTTTTATTTTAATTTTTAAATATTTTTTAGTTTCAGTTTGTCGTTTGGTGGGATGTTTCTGTAAAAAATGATTGGAATGAGGAATGATAATTTTGAGTTGTTAAATTTATAATAATTGAGTGTTTTGAGGATTTTTCAAGTTTTATGTGTTTTGTATTAAAAAATATATTATAAGTGATGAAAAATGATTATCTCACTAAGAATTGTATTGTCAAACTTTAATGAATTTTTTTCATCATTTGCATAAATTTTTTCATGATGAATGTATTAATTAGTACTATGCAAGTTTATCATAAAGTAGATTTATTACTCAATGTGTTTTTATTTAGAATTTATTAAGATAAAATCTAAAACGATATTGGATATCTAAAATATTCACAAAAACTATGGTTATAGTGCACAATATTTTCTTTAATGGCTTTAACCAACAATTCTATGAGCTAACAACAAACCAAATTCAAAAGGCAAGCTAGATGGGTAGATGTGGTGCTAAGAAGCCATGTTGGAAGAAGGAGAGTACTTGGTATTAGGAATGGGTAATCATAGTTAGTTGGAGACCCCTATCACTATAAATTACACCTTGCATTTGGGATGAAAGGTTCCCATCCCCCATACCCCTCACGAAGTTTAGGGTTTCTTTTTACATTTTAGGTTATAAGGGGTGTTGTATAAAACTCATCATTTGGCCTTTTGGATGACCAGTTATGGAAAGTTTTCATTCTTGGCATTTTTAAACAAGTCAACATGTATGGTGACTTGAATGATCACGACAATGAGATTAAGTAGAGTGAGGCATGGTATAGACCTTTGGGGCTTCACCTTATTGATCAATATCTTACCACATTCATTCATAAAGGGGTTTTTTTAATTGTGAAAACTAGAATAATAGTACGTATTGGGGTGTGATGTGGGGTAGGGGAAGTTATAGGTATTAGGGGATATAAAAAGGGGTGTTTCGTAATAATAGGGGATATCTATTAAAAATAGGGACTATTTTTATTAAAAAGATGTGTTGGGAGGAGAGGTTCAACAAAAATGATCTTGGTAGGGTTTTACAAATATCTAGTGAGATGAGAGATATTCTTTAATATCTCCTGGGAATAGGAGCTGTAAAATAGGTTGACTAAGTGGAGATCTTGTGGTATTGAAAAAGGTTCACTACACATTGTCCATAGGGTTTTACCTTGATAATTAGTGAAATGATAAATATGGTTCATCATGTCTTAGATATTCTAGAACTACGTTGAAATCTACAAGTGCAAGCTATATTACATTAGTGTGCCATTAAACCAAGTGAATCTAATTTCATGCTTAACACCCTTTAATAAAGAATTTGTTTCTCTAGTTTTAGATTGAAAAAAAAAGCTACCATGCTACTTAGAGTTCAATGGCACAAGGAATCCTATCACTTAAGTGAGCTCCTTTCAAATATTTATATTGGAAAGGAAAGATTTGACTACAAAATATATACACCTAACCCAATTTGATTTATTGAAACAATAAAAGTAGAAGAGATGTCTAAGTGTTTAACTCTTGAGACAAATCTAACATTCAAGATGAGAAAATCCCAAGTGCTAACAATTTTTGTCCAAGAGCAAAGCCTCTGATCAGGAGTGACTAGAGATTTAGATGGCCTTCTTCGATGTAATGTAAAAATTCTATATCAAGGAGATGTATAACAACTGAGTTATTTTCTTGTAGTAGAGGTGATATATAGTGTTAAATATAACCTCTATATTGGGCCTAGGATGTAGAAATTAGTAACCATATGTATGTTGGTACTTTTTGTGGGCATTGAAGAAGTTCTAGTGCAAGTGACCCCACCAAGACATAGTGTTATACAATCTAATTTTCATGAATAAGCTCTCCTATATATGTCTTTAAACCTTATCCAAGGTTAACATATTTAGAGTGGTAAGATTGAACTCTGCATTCAACAAAGACCAATTTTTCAAATCTCTAGTCAAGCCATCAAAGAAGTTAGTGATTTTTTGAATGCCCCTTTTAAGCATAGAGTTGGCTAAAAGATAATTAGACTTTTCCAAGGGCTTGTCATTATAAATTGCAAGGGACCACAATAAAATATGCTTATTGAAAGTAAAACTTAACCCAAGAGAGTTACCTCTCCAATTGAGCCTAGGTTTAATAGCTTCCAAATATTTCTATATGATCTTTTTTTATGAAGATCCCTATGAACTCAAGGTAAGAGGGAGTAATCAAAAAAGGTTGTTCACTATGATTCCTCAAAGCCTTAATTCCAAGAGTGGATCTCTTAACCGTGTAGTTTTGAAGATGAATTTTTCAACCCTTATCACCTTCGATAGATTGGAGAATCCATTTAGCAGAAAGAGCACAGGCTTGAATATATCAAATGACCTCATGAATACTATCCTAGTGTAGCTAGCAATAAAGGCTCCATTTTACATGTTGAAGCCCATTTTACCTTAATAATTTTCCCAAATAAAATGGTTAAGACTCTTATCTAAGATCTTCAATTATTTTGAGAAGGCACTGTTGGCATTATGATACATATGTTGTACTTGATGGCAACCCACTCATCTCAGATGATAAATTATAGTGCAGCAAAGTTCACAGAATTTTATGCAGAGAAAGGTTTATTTCATGTGGAAAAGTTCACAGAATTTTATGCAGAGAAAGGTTTATTTCATGTGGAGAAAAGTTCACAGAATTTTATGCAGAAAAAAGTTTATAAAAGTTTATTTCATGTGGAGAAAAGTTCACGGAATTTTAATGCAGAGAAAAGTTTATTTCATGTGA
>APFE030835942.1:137545-166040 GCA_000404065.3 Pinus taeda | reverse complement strand
ATTGCTAAGGTGTATATGCAGTTTTACGGATTGTCTGGTAAACCCCTTGCCTAGTTTCTCCAGAGTAGTCACTTTTTGGTCCTTTTCGGACTCCTTAAAAGAAAAGGCTCACTTGAGCATTTGTCACTTCGGGCTCACTAAACATTCGAAGGTGACTAGAGTCATCCTTTTGTCCTTTTCTCGACTCTTTAAAGATGAAAAGGTCAAGTTATGTCCTTGTGTCTACAAATTAAATCACCCGTGATCACATGCCTTATTAGATTCTGTTTGTTGGCTGTTTGATTGTGTGTCTTAGCTCTTTTTCAGCCCCGTGTGTGATTTTCAGTTTTGATGGCAACTTTTCCAGAGTTCACCAACCTAGGGATCCCCTCTGACGGGAATCCTGGTCATTTTCCTCCTATTGGGAATGTTGGTGCTCCTTACATGGAAATGTTGTCCCTTCCTGGGTTAACTGTTGGGTTGCCTGTTTGGTTGTTCTCGACCTCCGTGGTCCCTAGTGTCTCAACTACAAGTCAATCAGTTCCTCCACCCGAACAACGTCATGTTGATTCCAAGGTGGATCTCTCCCCTTCTTCGCCTGTTTCTACATCTTCATCTTCTACTTCGCCTGGTGAAAGTCTGGATTCAAGTAACCAGGTGGCTAAGAAGAAGAAGAAGAAGACGAAGAAGAAGAAGTCACCTAAGCGAGAGGCTAAAAGTGTAGCTGATGCCTCAAGTATAGCTCAGGTCAGAACACCTTCTGCTCCTCCGCGGAAGGTTAAGTTTCCTTGTAAACTGTGCAAGGATGACCATCTTCTTCGTGATTGTCCTAGCATTCCCAAGATCTTAGAAGTATGGTCTCATGATCCGGCCTACCCCTCATCACCCTCTGGAGCTCATGGTGATGCTACGCTATCAACTGGCAAGGGTAAGAATAACGGGAAGATTCAATTCCCCTGTAGGCTATGTGAAGGCAACCATCCCCTTCATCTTTGTCCACTTATGGATAAAGCTTCCACTGTTTTGGAAAGTCTTACTACTTCTTCACCCCAACTCCCTGTTTCTTATCAGAGGCTCTCTTCAGATCCTCTCCCTATCGACAAAGAGATTGATTTAGATCCTTCTCTTGTCCATCCTCCCCTTTCCGAACCTGGCTGTGCTAAGCCTGTTCCAGACCAACCATTGGTCAGAAAGAGTGTCGACTCAGGTTCACCGCTCGTCGATCACTCTGTTTTGGAGGAGCCTCATGCCCATGTTCTTCTCATCTCGTCAGATTCTCCTGAGTCCAAAAACGACTCTCCAATCCCACTTGATCCCAAGAGTCCTTCTTCGGAGCAGGGGGGCAATCATACGATTCCCCCACCAAGTAGTTCATTCGTTTCCTTCGAGTGGAGTCACCTGACTACTTTCCGCCTTCCATCCCACGTGCCTTTCCAGATTACAGTACATGCCTATGATAAGGCAATACCTGGCTCAATCTTGGATGAGGATGCATTTGTCAGTCTTATGCCTTCCACTACTTGGCAAGCTTTGGGCTCCCCACAGCTTGTGTCGGTCGTACATAATCTAATGGCGTTTGGCGGAGGAACCAGTCTACCATTAGGGATCCTCCCACAGTTCCCTATTACTTTGGGAGGAAAAACCGTCTATATAAAGGTACTGGTTACCCAAGGTGCTTTAGATTTCAGTCTTCTCCTTGGTCGTGACTATGTTTATGCCATGGGGGCCCTTGTCTCTTCACTTTTCCGTGTGGTTTGCTTTCCACACGACGGAAGGATTGTGATTATAGATCAATTATTGTTCTTTAGTCCCCGGGTGCCTCCTGCGCAGTTATCATCCCCTCCTGGTTTTTATCCACCGGTTGTATCTACCCCACCGCAGGTCAACTACGTGGCCACTTATCCCGTGCCTGTATCCAGTGATGTTGCCGTCGTGCATAGTGTCCTGGGGGCATTGGGTCTTGACTTCCAAGACGTTACCCTTCCACCAGGAGTGGCACTCTTGGAAGCAACGACTTCCTGTTCATTCTGATGAAGTTCGTTTGGAGCATATTTCATTTTCCTATGTCAAGCTCCTTAAAAAATGAAACTAGGTCTGGACGGAGCATGGTTCATTTTCCTATGTCAAGCTCCTTAAAAAATGAAACTAGGTCTGGTCGGAGCATAGTTCATTTTCCTATGTCAAGCTCCTTAAAAAATGAAACTAGGTCTGGTTGGAGCATGGTTCATTTTCCTATGTCAAGCTCCTTAAAAAATGAAACTAGGTCTGGTCCAAGGATAGTTTGTTCCTGTGTCAACGTTGTTTAAAAATGAAACACGGATCCTCGAGCATAGTTCCTGATCTTGTGTTAAGCTCGTTAAAAAATGAAACAAGGGTTTTGAGGATAGTTCTTTTACTGTGTCAACCTCATTAAAAAATGAAACAACTCCCTTTCCAAATTGAGTCTTTTGCTTAAGATCTCGTAAAATACAAGTTGAGTCTTTCCAAGATCTCGAAAGTGAACCTTCATTCCATCGAATTTATTGAATGCAATGAAGCTTGGGGGGCATGTACCTCATTGCGTCATTATGCTGGGGGCATGCGAACTTATAACAAGCATAGTTTTTCGTTTCAAGCTTGTGTAAACATGAAACCAAATCCAAGCAAAGTTCTCCATGGTTAATGCTTATGTAAAAATGAACCCATACCCATTTTACATCTCGTGATTGCTATCTTTATCCTCTAAATTCTGTTAGATGAGCCTTGGTTGTTTTCATCCCATCGCCACCATCTCTTTAGCCGATCATATGCTTTCACTTGCTTGTTTTCCTTTCCTGAGGGACCGCAGTTAAGAGTGGTTTTGTTAGCTAGCCTCTTGACCATTACATGTTTTGAGCAGTTCCACCATTGCCAGAACTAGTTGCTACCCTTTATACCACTCGTTCCTCTATGATGAGTCACCTTTAAGCTCTTTTCTGACTCGTAAAATATGAAAAGATTGCTGATTTATTCCTCTTGACTCATTAAACGTAAATAAGAGGCGGTCATCTTTAAAATCTTTTCTGACCGTGTAAAGACAAAAAGATCATCGGACCCTTCTCATTTCAGGTTCGTTAACGGTTACGAAATGACGTGGTTTCGATTGCTTTTTTACTTTTTCAAGTCGAAATCACTAATCATGAAAAGTACTCCTCGATCGTAATGATCGAGTGGTTCTTTCGAGCATTTGTTTATACTTTTTCGGGCTCAAGAGACACAACTTCATGAAAAAGGACACCCCTGGAGTTTACTTTTTGTTGTCTTTTCAAACTCTCTAAACATGAAAATACGTCGAGTTCTTCCTCTGTCAGACTCGTTAAAACTTGATGGCATTGGATTCCATCGACATGACACTTTACAAGCATATGCTATCCTCGTCAATCTTGTCATTAAAAATAACTGGGGTACTCACCAGAAATGGTGGGGAAAATTGAACCAGAATCATTGTCATGTCGGCAGTATGTCACTCTTGAACATGGCACTTGTCTACATTCGTGTCTGGGTGGGGACATCTCATCTTGTTTTTACACTTGCCTCCATGGGTTTGGGTTATCCTGTTTGACCTTTCATCTGCTCATTGCCCTGTCACCATGAGCCCTGATCATTTGATGTCAAATACTTCCAAGTCCACTGTCGTGCCGCCGATATGTTCAAGAGAAGTTGACCTCTACAGAAAACTCAACCTCCCTCTGATACCTCACATAATTCTGATTCACGAACATCTTGTCCTTCTCTGTTTCGTGTCGATGATGTGGGAAACATTATGGCCCACCTTCGATCAAGGTCACTTCCTGTCGACTTCAGCTCATTATCCAGGAAGTTGACCCAGAGACTCCCTTCAGGTGCCTTGGAGCCTGCATGCCTCAATGGCAGGTTCTTCGTGTTCGACGTGAGGTTTTCATCATTGGCCTCCGATCGAATGACTCTACGGGCGTTGGACACCAGCTCACTGATTCGCATGCCGTAGATTGTACCTATAGTACCTTGAGGGCCATTATCATTATTGGTGGTACCTCTTGCGTCTGTTAACAATTTTCATCATTGGCTAGTAATCAGATGATGTTCCTACATGTTCGACTTTGACTCCTATATTCGCATGCTTGAAATTGTACTTTGCTCGGGTCAAGATGGAGTGCAAGACCCTGGATTTTTTCTGTTGAGATCCAGGTTGCGATTTTGTGGATTATTATGATCATTACATGACTCATTCACTTGATGGCTGCGACCATGCCTGAGTCTGTTTATCGATCCTCACTGGATGGCTGCGTCCATACCTTGGATCTAGATTTTTATGTACTCTGCTATGGATGGCTGCACCCATACCACATACATCATGTACTTGAGATATCAGTTGTACTTCTTCATGCAGGTTCTCCGGCAGCAGTGTTTTCAGTTGGCCATGTTCTTGTAAAGCATTTCACCCCTCTCTCTCTCTCTCAGGCCTCATGCTTTAGGGGGCATTTGTTACATAGTAATTTATCACCGTCCCTGTTACCCCTTCTCCCGCACCTTGGACGACTCATTCTGGGACCTATGAGAAGTGACATGACCTAGAAACACTTGCATTGTATTCCCCTAGACATGAACTTCATATGCCCTGAACACACCTTCTGCAAAATACCCATAAAAATAGCCCTTTTTCCATTGGCGCGGTTTCAATGTGTATCACTCGCGCCAATGGGGGAAATCCTCCAAAGAGGGCATGCCAGCTGGTGCTCTGTCTAAGAGTCGCACTCGCGCAAGCCCAGTTGGGTAAATTTTTTAACAAACAAACTTACGAAGGTTCTTCCTAACCCACTTATGAACTGAATCTATATTGAGTTGGGTCAGTTTGGCTTCGAATCTCCATAGGATGGGAAGTAGTTTTCCACCTCTCATGGAAGCTTCTTAGTGATAGAGCCAATCCCATGAATATTGTGGATGATCCTAACTCCTTCTCCTCTATCTATAAAAGCTTGTCCTTTTGCCCTTGACAAGCTAGTTCCAAAGTTACAAATTCTAAGTCCCAAAGTTTGAGAATTGTTAAGTTCATGCTGCAAGAAGCCTTCTTCATTCCCATGAGGCTAAATCTAAAGTGAGGAGATTCTTGTCCAAGTAACCAAGGAGAGAGAGGCTTGTTCCCCATTCCCAACAAGTTTTACAACGCATGCGCTGTTGATCACCCAGCCAAAGGAGGATTTGACGTCAGAACTATGGTTGTATTCTTCTTTGTTTATCAATAATAGACGACTATCATTATGGTTCCACTCTTATTGTCTTTTGTAATGATGATTGAGTTATATCCTTTTTGATTGATATATAGTTGCATCTATTGGATTTTATGCTTGTATTTGTGTCATTCTTTGCATGTGCAGGTGTCCATTCACGAGGATCGTGGGGATCGTGACCAGCCAGAGCAAAGGAACGGGAGCGACGACTCTTCTACAAGTACTAGCGTTGGAATCCAGGTAGGCCCACATCATCGGTCTTTGATTTACAATTAGGAACCTGCATGTTAGCATTGTTTGATTGTTGCTAGACCCCATTTGGGCTAGTAGGGATCGCCTCTATCCATAGAGGGGATTTACCTCCACAACAATCGTAATGGTTGGGCAGTTCTTTTGAGCATTGCTTTATACTTTTTGGGGCTCGAGAGACACAACTTTACGAAAAAGGACACCCCTGGAGTTTACTTTTCTACTGTCTTTTCGAACTCTCTAAACATGAAAAGACGTCGAGTTCTTCCTTTGTCAGACTCATTAAAACTTGATGACATTGGATTCCGTCGAAATGACCTTTTTACAAGCATATGCTATCCCCATCAAGCTTGTTAATAAAAGTAACTGGGGTACTCGCCAAAAATGGTGGGGAAAATAGAACCAGAATCATTGTCGTGTCGGCAGTATGTCACTCTTGAACATGGCACTTGTCTGCATTCGTGTCTGGGTGGGGACATCTCATCTCGTTTTTCACTTACCTCCATGGGTTTGGGTGATCCTGCTTGACCTCTCATCTGCTCTTTGCCTTGTCGCCATGACCTCTGATCGATTGATGTCAAATACTACCAAGTCCACTATCGTGCCGCCGATATGTTCAAGAGAAATTGACCTCTATGAAATATCAACCTCCCTCTAATAACTCATATAACCCTGATTCACAAAAACATTATCCTCCTCTATCTCGCATCGATGATGTGGGAAACACTATGGCCCACCTTCGATCAAGGTCACTTCCTCTCAACTTCAGCTCATTATCCAAGAAGTTGATCTAGAGACTCCCTTTTGGTGCCTTGGAGCCTGCATGCCTCAATGGCAGGTTCTTTGTGTTCGACGCGAGGTTTTCATCATTGGCCTCTGATCGAATGATTCTACGGGTGTTCGACGCCGGCTCACTGATTCGCATGTCGTAGATTATACCTATAGTACCTTGAGGGCCATTGTCATTATTGGTGGTACCTCTCACGTCTGTTAACAGTTTTCATCATTGGCTGGTAATTAGACAATGTTCCTGCATGTTCGACTTCAACTCCTATATTTGCATGCTTGAACTTGTACTTTGTTCAGATCGAGATGGAGCACAAGACCCTGGATTTTGGCTGTTTGAATCCAGGTTGCGATTTTGTGGATTATTATGATTATTACATGACTCATTCACTGGATGGCTACGACCATGCCTGAGTCTATTTATCGATCCTCACTGGATGGCTGCGTCCATACCTTGGATCTAGATTCTTGTGTACTCTACTATGGATGGCTGCGCCCATACCACATATATCATGTATTTGAGATATCAGTTGTACCTCTCCACGTAGGTTTTCTGGCGGCAGTGTTTTCGGTTGGACATGTTCTCGTAAAGAATTTCACCCCTCTCTCTGGCCTCATGCTTTAGGGGGCATATGTTACACAACAATTTGTCACCGTCCCTACTACCCCTCTTGGAGGACTCATTCCGGGACCTATGAGAAGTGACATGGCCTACAAACACTTGCATTGCATTCCCTTGAACATGAGCTTTATTTGCCCTGAAGACATCTCCTGCTAAAAACCCCTAAAAATAGCTCTTTTTCCATTGGCGTGGTTCCATAGTGCCGCCCTCGCGCCAAGGGGGAAAATCCTCCAAAGAGGGTGCGCCAGTTGGTGCTCTGTCATAGAGTCGCACCTGCGCCAACCATAATCAGAGTTATTTTTTAACAAAAAAACGACGAAAGTTTCATCCTAACAAATTCCTAGACTGCTATCTATCTTGAGTTGGGTGGTTCGGCCATGGATTTCCATAGAGAGGAAGTGGTTTGCCACCTCTCATGGAAGCTTCCTTGATGGTATGGCCAATCCCATGATTATTGTGGATGATCCCAACTCCCCTTCCTCCATCTATAAAAGCTTTTCCATTTTCCTTGGCAAGCTAGTTCCAGAGATTCAGAATTATTAAGTTTCCAAGAGCTTCATGCTGCAAGAGCCTTCTTGATTCCCATAAGGCCAAATCCAAGCAAGGAGATTATTGTCCAAGAACCAAAGAGAGAGGCTTGCCCTCACTCCCAACAAGCTTTGCGAGATATGTGTTGCTGACTACCTAGCCAAAGGAGAATCTAGCGTCAGAACTTTGGTTGTATTCTTCTTTGATTAATTATTAATGAACGACTATTGGTTATGGTTCCACTCTTATTGTTATTTTTGATGATGATGAGTTATATCCTTTCTGACTGATATATAGTTGCATATGCTGGATTTTATGCTTGTGTTTGTGTCGTTTCTTGTATGTGCAGGTGTCCATCCACGGAGATCGTGAGGATTGTGATCTGTCAGAGCAAAGGAATTGGAGCACCACCTCTTCTACAAACAATAGCGTTGGAATCTAGGTAGGCCTTGATCATTGGTCTATTAATTTGCAATTAGGAACTTGCGCTATAGTGTTTGATGATTGTTGCTAGACCCAGTCTGGGCTAGTAGGGATCGCCTATGTCCACAGAGGGGATTTACCTCCTCAACAATAGGTGGATAGACTGGAGGAGAGGAGCACGACTCTGATAAAGAAAAGCCGTCCTCCCCAGAGGCAGAGGAAGAACAGGATGATCAGACAGAGTAGGGAGGAGTGGATATGTAGATGCCTCCGTTCCATATCAAGTTTATAAGGGGACAATAAAAGTAGGGCCACAGAAGAAGTCCAAGGCCATCAAGGCGTTCGTGGACTCAATCACCCTAAGAGAGGGGGATCTGAATGACATTGGAGATACATTGCAAGATGCCACTGTGGAACTGCTGCAGCAGTTTGAGCAGTAGCAGCAGCAGGCATTGGGGTACATTCAGGAAAATCTATGAGAGCTGTAGATTCAGGCATCACAGACTGGTGTGACATCCACTAGTTTGGCCATTGGTACTTTAGAAGCCGTCGGGACGCTGCGAGCGAAGGACTCTTGAGCCATAGTGCTGCCAGATGGAGCACTGACAAAGGACACTAAAGCTGACAGGCCCGCCGTTAGTTCCCTCAAGGGAGTAAGGCTGAACTTGGCAATGCTTCCTAGCGAGGAACTCCACCTGTTTTAGGATGGGTGATCATGAAACTGAGGGCTCGCAAACAACACGCTTTATAGGTGATCAACGAGAAGAAGATTAACAATACTCAAATGGGTGTGCAGCGAGACTCCGCCATCACCTCCATGATGAAACTCACTCACATGAATCAACACATGATTAAGGTCATGGAGGAAGCATGTCGAATGGTCTCGTAGTTGGCCATTCCTGAGGATGAGCCAGTAGATGTGCAAATTTGCAAAATCGCTATAGGGGTGTGCGATGCTTGCACAGATTTGGCAAAGGTTCAACTGGAGCTGAACCTCCAAATTGAAAATTTATAGTTGAAGGCCCAACCTTCGACTCTACCAGAAGTTAAGGAGCAATGCGTGACTACTATAATAGAGGGAATAGTAGTAGTAGAAACTGCAGTGGTGGACTGCACAACGCTTTTGAATAGTCGTTCGAAGTAATAACTAGCCTACAAGAAGACCCTACTCTGCAGAGGTTGGAAACAAAGGTGTGAGAGCTACAATAGTGCTATGATGAGGTAAAAGTGACAACGCGTATTATCACCCTCACATAGAGACTCGCGAAGCTGTAGGAGGCCAAGGCATTGAAGGAACAGGTGGATGCAGCTCAGCACAAAGAGGCAGTACTGAAGGCGCGCTTGAAGCCTTGGTTGGATGAGGCCTACTTTATCACAGCCTCCATTGAAGTCAAGTTGGCTAGTCTATAGGAGACTAAGCAAAAGCTTTAGGCTAACAGTGCAGGGCTAGAGACTAAGCAATTGGTTAAGGAAATAAAGCAGGAGGCCACGCAGTGCACTGCAAAGGTAGCAATTGTATAGGTCGAGCTGGGGGTCTTCACGCCAAGATATCCGCGCCCGTAGAGTGACTCGAGGGTGAGTAACCATGTTTGTGTTGGGGGCCTGTTGGGAATGGGTTCCCCCAAGAGTTAGTTTTGGGGCAAAAATCCCAAATTTTGTAATAAATATGTAAAATCTCTGCATTTTGTGGTTGTGGAGTGCAAAGATGTCAAGAGTCATAAAGGGTTGTCCACCCTTGTTTTGTAAAGTCTTATGTTGGCTGTAAAGATATGCCCATGGTCCACAAACCATGGGATTGTATAAAAAGGGAGCCTTAGAAGGGTCTAAGGCAGTTAAGAAGGAGTAGTAGAAAGAGTTTGTGGGTAAGAAGTTTTAAGTGTTCTCGGGTCTTAGCATAGGTCGAGGCTGTGCAGTTGAGTGTGCAGAGGCTTAGGGTGGAAGTCTGTATTTGAGTGCGCAGACCCCTACAACTGTGTGTGCAGGGTAGACACAGTCTATACTAAACCTGAGATATCAATAAAGAGAAGTATTCTACATTCGTTGTGTATTTTGTCTCTATTTAATGCATCTGATTATATTATGATCTGGGTTTACATTATAATTCTTATTTGATGCGCAAATGTATTTGATTATATCTGTTAATTGAATGCAAGCAAGGATATAGGTTTACGTGAAGATAGCTGTAAATGCATGGTAGAGTAGGTAACACTTAATATAACTTGGGAACTTATATAGTAACATAGCCACAGAGGTGCGCAAGTGCCTGGACCTCTGGTTAGGGTTGTGCAAAGACCAGTTCGGTATCTTCGTGGAGCTACTGAAGGGCGGAAGAGAAGGAACATCGATAAGCCCTAAAGGCTTATCAATCTACATGAAGGCAAGATCAGGAAGTATAGACAACATCACAACGATCTCAGGGTGTAGAAACTTGGTTCCTACACCCCCCCATACTGCTTCGGGCAAGACTTTAGTTGGTGCTTCGTGGGCTGATGCTGAAAGGGCTAGTAGTGTAGGGATTTGCTTGGCTAACTCACACTGTACCTGGGTCAGGGCCCATCAAGGCAACAATTTCTGCCTCTGGAATATTGATATTCCTCAAATCCTCATCCTCCCCATCAATAGTCACATTATAGCATTCCAGTGCATGGTGCAGCTAGGTGCTCCAATCTGGTTGAACCAATTCCAAAGGATCTTGTAGAATTCTGAAGATCGTTGCCTTAACCTCTTGTAGACCTTCACCAATGCTTTTGAACCCATCCTGAAAATTGAAGGTCATCAAGAATCCCTCTCTTAATATATCCCACTCCGTGGTGCCATGGCCGAGCTCCATTTCCAGGTACCAATTCATAGGGATTATATCCAGAGTGTGAAAGAATAAATGCAGCCATTCTAGTTGTGGCTCTGTTCTATAAACTTTAGTCCATTTTTCTAAATGATTGCATAGGACATTCCTCCCATCATATTTTTCAATCAGTCGAACTTTTGGGTGACCAAATCACAACCTCATCATTCTACTATAATCACGCCATTCATCAAAGTTGTTTTTCTGTGTACCCCACCAACATGTAGGCGTAGCGCACATTGCCAAATCTAGTGCTTGAAAGCAATGATCCTCTGAGACTTCTATTTCAAAAGCATCCAAAAACTTATATACATTATTCAAACCATCATAATAAGGTAAATTTCTTACCTTCAACGACACACAGTGCAACGATTTAGTCATCATGTTGCAGCGCAGTGTAGATATTTCATGCAACCTATTCTACCAATGCTCAAATTCTTCATCCGAATTTGATGTACAAGAGATTTCAAGGTCCCATGCAATCCATCCATCAGCCGTTGGATTAATCCAGTATTGTTCTCGTGTTGTTATTTTGTAAATTTGATCCAAATCATCATCACTTTTTTCATAGTCGCGGACCGGTTCAGTATAGTGAGGTCCTTCTACATGGTCCAGTGGTACTACAACTTAGAGTGATTTCCTTTCAAATGACATTGTCCACTTCTTCAATTTTATGACCCCATTCATACCAATAGCCCAATCAATTCCAAGGATCGCGAGGTATGGATTATTTTCATCGACAATTTATATTACTTTGAAATTGGTCAGTGTGCTCGCACTTTCTATATCTATGTAACTCCATGCAGATGTCCCATAGGGATAATATTTTGTTGTTTCACCGTCCTCAACTTATCTGAAGACCACTGCAGCATAGGTCTCCCCATTCTCTCCCATGTCTGTTTAGGAAAAACATTCGCATCAGATCCCAGATCCAAAATAAATTGGTCCATCTCATAGTCTCCTATTTGCATGGTGAGCCTCATCTCACACCTTATTATTGTCTTATGTTTGCCATTATTTCTGACTACGTAGTGTCCTTTAGGAGCATTTTCATTACCATCACACTTATTTATCAACTCCTATAGCCCTTTCACAGCCTTGCTAGCACGCAATAGTTTCATACAAGTCTCCAAGGAGGTGGTAAGCACAGAGGGATCAACCTTTGTAGGTGCGCCAATTTTTGGTAGTTTGTCGTGACTTCCTAAGGTAGAGACCCCACCGAATCCTTTTTTGCCTCCATAAACATTTCCTTCACATCCTCCTGATCAAACCTAATCTCCTTTTCTGGGGCCTTGCAGACCCACCCACTTTCTTTAGGTTGTTTTCCTTTATCATCACTGCTTGTTATTCTGTTTTGCAACATGATATTCACATTTGGATCTTCCTTCTAGGGTTCAACCCTCATCATCTACAAGTTTTGGGTGGGCTGCTGAGGCATCGCCTTCTTCTCCTACATCTTAGATATCAACACAGGGAATTCTTCTATTATGTGGTCAAACTGAGTGAAGTATTGACATGATGGGTGTGTCTCACTCATACACTCCCATGTGTAGTGCCCGGTGTTCTGCAGTTATACCAGATGCCCTGGCCATGACCTCTAATAGGTCCTCCTCCTCCTCGACCTCGTCCGTGCCCCAGATATCCTCCACGTGCTCATCCTGTGCCTTGATCTGGAGGCTACGTTTCTGCTTGCATTTGATATGTAGGCATCCTTTCCATCATCAATTTGTATTTATGGTAGTGGCACTCATCGTGGTCCACCGATTTACTGAAATCGCAGAACAAGTATTGTGGTGTCTCTAGAAACTTTTGTAGCAAATGAAAATTATATGTGACATGTTTTCTGGCCACCTGACAAATAGCACACCATAGTGCGTGCCCCATACTTGGTCCTGCTGGAGCTTCTCGATGCGAAGAATGGGCAATGATCCTTATCATGCCCCTAGATTTTACACTTGAGGCACTAAAATTCTTCGCGCACCTCTGTCCTGGCCTCCTTTTCTTTTTTAGAGCTCTACAATTCCAAGTAGAGGTTTTGCAACTACGAGTGAATTTGTTGGACTCCCAAAGACATGTCTTGAATAGGTGTTTCATGTAATCTCATCAAGATTTCTAGAGCTTCCACTTGAGTTCTGATATTTTGCTGCGATAAAGCAATCCCTAGGTGGGGCAAAAGAAAGGCTATAAACTACTCGTGGTGTTGACTATCTGTGAGATGCATATTAGCTTTACGGATCACGCACTTCAGCCTTTGACCTAACTCCCAGGGCATTTCACCAACCCTCATCATGATTTCCTTAAATCTAATTACTGATTATGAGTCAGACTTAGGCTTAATGAATTCCTTGTTCAAAGCGGCCAGAGTATCTGCTAATGACACCAACAGATTATTGGTGAAGCAATTAACGTACCATGTCAGCATGCGATCCTGCAGAGTGGTATCCAACTGCACCTTCTTTATATTATCATCTATAATCTATTTTTCTTTCCACACAACCTTTGCAACAAGCCAAAACTGATCCAGATCCTCACTTCCTAGGCCCTTGAAAACTGGCAACTTCATGGCATTTTACATGTTGAACGACGGTGGTGGTGGTGGCGGTGTGGGCGAAGGTGTATGTTGTGGAGGTGCAGGTGGAGGTGGCATGGACGGATGATGTATTCACAAAAAACCCTGGCTTATCAACTGGAAAATGCTCCGTGGTGAGGCCTGTACCACTCCCTCATTGTCACTTGAAGGAGGACCGATCAACAGGCTATATTCAGGACCTGCTTTTTCTTGGCTTCTAAAGCTTCGTCCACTTTGCATAGATCCAAAAATCAAGGCAATGGCATAACCCGTTTTTCACACGAGCATCTTAATCGAAGTATTCAAAGATCTCAAGCGATTACCTCACAGTCCCTTGATTAAGCGTCTCTTAGCTTTACTATAACTGACTGAGGTGTCAACCGCAAACTCTATAACAAATCCTCCTATAACTCGATTGAGCCAGTGGTCCACAACACGCATGATCTTATCTTCAGAGGCTTCCAACCCCTGCACTAGCTTCGAAGTCCACACTATTGGACCGTCAAGCTTCCACCTTCCTTGGCCATCTGTCAATTTAGCTATCCACTCATATAGTTCAATCGGGAAGGTGCAGAAGAAAATTTCTTCTATTTCTATGTACAAATATTTGTCCAGCCACTAGTCCTTTTTCAGGTGCAGATTTCTATTCTCTTGCACCATGAATTTGTGGATCTTCCTATCCAACCTCTTCTCAATTTCATTTTTGGTCGGATTGCAGCAACGAAACCATTTATTGGCTTAAGGGGTCTTGACCTAGGTTCATAGTTAGTTTCACCAAACAAAACCTTACACTACTGGCTCATTCGGTGTCAATTCACAGAGCGCGGACTAAAGACTCACCTGAACTAGTATGGGGCATTGTTGGAACCATGTTTCCACATCTAGAGATTAGTGTGATGGCTTTTTATGCCATATATCTACCTCCATGCAAATCTATAAGCCCTTGTGGCTTGGCACTGCAATTCCCTTCAAACAGCCTTTAGACCTTTGCGAAGGCCTATGACTGGCTTTTGCAAACCCTGAACAGATCAATTAGCTACTTACGCGCACCTTAGATTGCTCTTAGATCAATATGTAATTAGATCTGCTCAAGTATTCAATAAATTGAACAAAAAGTATTATGATCTTCGCGCAATCACTTAACATTAATTGTGTTTAGTTAATAAGACTGATCCAGTATAGTCACACATCAATACATCATTATTTCATAAAGACATTATTCATTACAGCATATATCACAATCATAAATAGTAGAGAGAAATGGATAAAACATGTGAATTTTCCCAAGAGTCTTCTTTATTGATATTCAGTATAAGGTTATAGACTCAAAAATTCCCTACACACTCAGCTGCGAGGGCCTGCACACTCAGATATGGACACTACTCTAGGCCTCTGTGCACTCAGATATAGATCATTTTCCTCCTCTAAGACTTACTTCTCCATGCTAACTCTCTAGACTCCTTCCATCATACCCATAGACAAAGACTTAGATCTTACTTAAACTCTCTAAGACACACCTATTTATACAATCCCATGGTCCGAAGACCATGGGTAGATCTTCCAAAATTGACTCAAGTTTACATAAACAAGGGTAAACACCCTTTTTGACTCTTAACTAAATACGCACTTCGCATCCACAATTTGCAGAGACTTTACCCCTTTTTACATCAAAACTTGGGCTATTGCTGTCAAAACTGACCTAGGGGACCCCATCCCAACACCCATCCTAGAGTTGTGGATGCTTGGATTTGTACACATGGAGTATGTGCTCTATAATCCTTTTGATGACCTTCATCTGGCCATCAGTCTAGGGATGAAAGGCATTCAACTTAGTGAGCTTAGTGTCCAATAGTGTCTAAAGGCTTTACCAAAATGTGCTTAGGAACCTGGTATCCCGATTTGATATAATGGTCCACGAGATCGCAAAATGTAACCATACTCGTTCAAAGGAGAGTATGCCAGTTTCCTCTGTTGTGATGCTCTTCTTGCAAGCTTCTAATATAGCCATCTTAGAAAATCTATCCACGACCACAAATACACAATCATTATGATTCTTTGTAGAAGGGAGGCTAGACATATAGTCCATGGAGAATGACTCCCATGGTTGGCTGGGAGTAGGCAGAGGGCGGTACAGCCCTTGGTTCTTGATGTTTAGCTTGGTAATGGCATAGGTAGTGTAGGATCTGATATATTTTCCAACATCCAGTCATAGTTTGTGCCAATAAAAGTACTTTTGTAGTACATCCATAGTTTTCTCCACACCAAAGTGTCCTGCAACCCGACTATAGTGTGCCTCCTAAATCAGCTTACCACGCTCACTTGAAGGAACAAAAAAGTGGCACAAGTTGCATAATAATGCATCCTGGAGTTGGAAATTAGGAACTTTCTTTCCATATACTAGCATATTGTATGTGGATGTGAACTCTGGATCATTTTTGTATAGTTGCGGTCATCTAGAGGTCTCATGGTCACAAGAGTTGAGAACAATAGTGAGTGTTGTAATTGGGGATCACGTGAGGCAGTCTTCAACATTATTAGTGTTTCCCTTTTGGTATTTAATGCTCAACTAGCATTTTTTTTGATATGTAGACCACTTCTGATGGCGATCGTTCTGTAGCTTCCCTTGTGTCTGTATGAACTGAAGAGGTTAGCAATCAGTCTAGATGACCATCTCCTTCCCCAGAATGTAATGCTTCCATTATTAGCAAGCCTACACAATGGAATACATCTCTTTATCATAGGTGGGGTGCTTCCGAATTGTATCAGAAAGTGTCTCGCTATGATAGGCCATTGGATTCCCGTGCTTGGTGAGCACTACACCAATAACATAGTTTGAGGCATCTATCTCAATTTCAAATGGTTGTTGTAGGTTTGGCAGTGTGAGTACTGGTGGAGAATAGAGTTGGTGCTTCAACTCAATGAATGACTTTTGTTAGGACTCGGACTAGGAAAACTTTTCTTTTGCCCCACTGTTAGTAATCTAACTCAAAGACCAAGTGATACGGAAGAATCCCAACACAAACCTTCAATAAAAATTTGAAAGGCCCAAAAATCTACGAAGCTCCATTAGAGTGGTTGGGGTTGGCCAATCCCAAATGACTTGCATCTTATTCAGATCCACATGCACACCATGCTCATCTATGATGTAACCCAAATATTAGACTTGGCTCATGCCAAAGCTGCATTTCTCCAAGTTAGCACACAATTTTTATTGCTGAAGGGTTTGAGGAACATGCCAAATGTGTTGCAAGTGTTCTTCCCAACTCTTGGTGAGGATGATTATGTCATCCAGATAAACAACCATGAATGAGTTGGTGAAGGGTTGCAAGATGTCATCCATTAGCCTCATGAAAGTAGCAAGGGAATTTTTCAACCCAAAGGGCATAACCAACCATTCAAAAATGCCTTGCTTGGATTTGAAGGTGGTCTTCCATATATATGTGGGCTCTATTGGAACTTGGTGATAGCCAGACTTTAGATCGATCTTGTTGAAATAATTTGCCCCTTGAGTTGGTACAGAAGGCCATCAATCCACAAGATTAGTTACCTGCTCCTTACAATGATTTTGTTTAGTCCCTGATAATCAATGTAGAGCCTCCAAGTTCCATCCTTCTTGTGTACAAATACAATCGAGCTCCCACAAGGTGAGGAACTTGGTCTGATGTTCCCTTCTTGTAGCAACTCCTAGATTTTTCACTTGATCTCTTCATTTTCCAAAATGGAGCAGCAATATACCATCCCGTTGGGTAGAGGTGCTCCAAGATTCAGATTGATCGAATTCCTGACCAGGAAATGTAAGGGTACCCATGTGGGTGAGGATAAGATGTCCTTGTATTCTTCCACGACCGTATCCACCCGCTTCTGGTGTGTGGATGAACCCTTCCTGGGCGCCATGGATGTGGATACGATCTTCCCAATCTGAGAGATGATCTTACTGCATTTCTTAGTAGAGATCAAAGAGATGGGGATAGGCGGGGCCACCTCCAGTATCTTGTATAACTTACTACCCAAATAAATAATAAAAAAGCGAGGTGTAGACTCATATACATCATGCCACTTCCACAAGTATGGTTTTCCTCATAATACATAACAAACTTCAAGAGGAGAAACATCACATAGTACCTCATCTGTTAAGGGTTTGATGCTATAGGGAAGGTGACACTGTTGGATGATGTAGAGATATCATCCTTGATGAATCCACCTGATGCTGTATGGATGTGGATGTGTTGTAGTTGGTAGGCCCAGCTACTTCATGACCTCTATTGTAATAAGGTTCCTTTGGCTCCTGCTGTTGACAATGAACTACAGCGGAGAGCTCTTCACCCACATCTATGAGTGGAACAGGAATTGCCCCTCCTAATGGATCTTCAGGCTCAATCTCTTGTATCTTAATGCTGGCCATACTGGCACTGGGCTCTGTGTCAATGATCTATTTTCCTTTGTCATTCCCCTTTTTAGGTGATGAGTTAGAGTTGGAACATGCATCTGACTTGGAAGCCTTCATCTTAGCCACCAGTGGCTTCTTGGCCCGACACTCACTTGTGTTGTGAGTGGAGCTCTTATGGAACTCACAACACTTTCCCATGTCCTTCTTTGTCTTTATGGTGTTGTTATTTGCTTGTAGCTTTGACGGGTCATCCTAGGTCACCCTACCTTGGATTTTCTCTTTGCTCTGTAGTTTGGGGGCATCTTTCCCTTGCTTCGGATTGGGAGATCCAAAGTCTCACTTTTTCAATTTAACATCTGCTCAATATTGATAGCATAGTAGTATGTCATGCCGAATGAGGATATGTCCAATAACTTCATCTCATCCTCAATGTATCTGTGTAGGTAGCCACAGTACTTAAGTACCAAATGTTTCTCAAAATCCTTGATACCCAACTTTGTGCAAACGGTATGAAAACCATTGGTAAACTATGTCACATCTTATTCCCTTCCCTGCGACAACATCATCCACTTTATGTACTTATCCTCATAGCCCTCGATAGGGTAATACTAATCCTTGATGTCGTCCTAAAATGAATTTCAAGTGTGTGCGACTGAAAATAGTGAGGGTGTAGTTTCTTCCTTCTTCTCACAGTAGGTTTCCCACCAGTCCTTGATGTGGGGGGTGACTTTGAGAAGTGAAAAAGTAATCTTTTCTCAGCTAGAAAAATCATGAACAAGAAAATATCGTTCTAGTAGATTTAACCATTTATCTACGGTGTCTACATCCATCTAAACCTCAAATATAGGGGTTAAATTGTACCTTAAATAGTGTGGCACTTCCAAAGTAGTTGTTGGAAGTAGATGTGTCACCCTTGGGTAGCCGCTGAAGGATCTGGGAAAATTTGTCCATCATTTCTTTCCTCTATCGCTCAAGGGCTGCTTCAAGAAAGGTTTTGAAAGGATCTCTTGCCCCCTCATCTTTCTTCTCTTCTGCCATGGGAGGCCATCGGGATTTGTGAGGCTGGTCTTGAAAAAGTTTCATCAGTTTGAGCCCTAACTCCTTATATCCCGACCTCGTTGGGGACATGGAAAGAAAAATAGAGAAAGAGAAAACCGTTTTGATAGCACTGGTCCGAACTTAGAAAGGAATGAAAAAAATTATAGATATAACCATAAATACAGATGCACAGGAGAAATAACACTTCATTTCATTAATATCAAATACTAAAATATGCTTACAAACATAATGTAAATAAGACTAGCTGAGGAAATGGTAGCTTATCTTTGAGAAGAAATGTGGCAGCTACAAGCCTTTGAGATGTGTTACAATGAGGAGCGAAGGCCTATTTATTATTGAGAAACAATGGAAAACCCTAAACATCCAAAAACCTAACCCTAGGAGATAAAGCACCAAAACTATGGGCCCCGTTTGGGTAAATTGATACATCAACTTTCTAGGGTCGTAGCTTTGGCATACGATCTCTATTTGACGTCCAAAATACCTCATTAGAAATATTTATCTGAGTATAAGTTTCGAGTGCCCCTGACAGTTAAACACCCATGTTGGAACTGGTTTTCCCAAAAAAACATCGTTTAGGGCCTCATAACAGCTTCAGAAGTTTAGTACCCGAAAAACTGCCAAAAATAGTAAATTGTGCTACAATTAAGGAAACTGAAAAACTGAAAGATATAGTTGGTGGGGATCCAAGTGGAATAGGCGGGTGGCCACCAACATCCATTTGGATCACCCGGACTACCAAATGTTGAGATAAACCTTTCGGTCCTCTAAGTTTTCCTCAAAGTATTTTGAAAAAACATATTTAATCTGCTGCCGTGTGAGTGATGATCCCTTCTTTATAAATAGTTGAGTATCTTCATACACTGGAAAATCAAATGATGTTCTCTCAACTACTTGTATAATAATATTCTTAGTGGTTTCATTTGATGCATCTCTCTTAGACGCCATGGTAGCATTGACTGCTAGAGATATGCTCAACAACTATTGTACCTGTGGGACAAGAAGGACACTCATGGCAAGAAAATGTCATTTTTAAGCAAAACAACTTACATACAAGTTCAGGAAACAAACTGGGCACTGTATGGGAAGGATTGCGAAATTTTTCCTAATAGGGGGGATTGGCTGCTTGTGGGAATTGTGCACTGCATAGTCCCAACAGCTAAGGAGGAAGCCTGATGGTTGAAATTTCTTAATGCAAAGTTCCTCCTGGGCAGAGTCCTGGGAAAGACTACACATTGCGCAGTCTCAATGGACAAGATGAGAGGCTAGCTCTTGGAACCGTGCAGTGCATAGTTGGAGCCAACTCGGATTGTGCACTATGCAATTCCAGAGGCCAAGATTGTGGCTTGAGCCTCAGGATCGCGTAGTGCCATCTAGGCAAAGTGAAAACTGGTTTTGGAAAACCTAGATCTTCCCAAGGGATGTGTGGAAAACAAGAAGATCTAAGAGATAGTGTGAAACTAAGTGCATATTTAAATAATTTAAATTAAATGCATGTGAATCAAGTGCAATAATTAATCAAATGGAAGGAAAACAAAGTGAGAAGAGTCATCACAACGACGACTATTGGTGCATAAACAAGAAAACTAATGTGCCACTTGGGAAAGGTAATCTAAAACTTAAAACAACACTTCTACAAGTTAAAAGAAGTTAAAATTCTAACAACCATGAAGAGAAACAAGTGAAACAACACTCACATAAGCCAAAAAATAAGAAGCGACAGAAAAAGTGACAAAAGACAAAAAAAGAAAACCTCACTCGAAAAAGCGATGACAATCACACTGAAGGTTCCTTGATCTCTCAGAGAATTATAGAGATCGAAATTTGAGTGTGAAAATAAGCTCTATAAGAATTGATTAAATATATTTGGACAAATTAGAGTTTATGGCATGCATGCCTAAAATCAAGGAAAAAGTGACACTTGGCGGAAGTTTCTTAAAATAACGCAAGTGCCCCCTTCAGGATGCTAAAAATATATCCCTATTTTCTAGGGATGTTTTTCTTTTTCTTTTTTTCTTTTTTCTCGGGAAACTTAGCATGCACACTGTAGGGAAAGACTACACAATTCTGGGGACTAGGAAACTTTCCGGCACATTTCACTGAGTAGTTTCTGAGCTGAGTGAAGGTTATGCAATTTCTGGGATTAGTGTTGGGCTACCACCCATGACTTCACATTTTCTGAGCTCAAGTCTCTTTGGCAGTCAATACTGTGTAATTCCCATCATCAAGGCTACTTTCTCTCAAAGATTGTGCAATTTTTGGAGGCAAACCCAGAACTACTATGAGACTAAGTTGGGAGATCGGTTTGTGACTTAGAAAAATCAACTAAGAAAGCACAAGAAAAAATGAAAAGATAAGTCTTATTTGAAGTATGAATATCTAGGTCAGTGCAAGATGAGTTTTTGTGGTTAAGAAGAAAGTCTCCAAAATTGAAGCATATGAAAAATTTTGGAGGGTGGTCGTATCTACTACAACATATCCTTCGAAAGGAAATGAAATAAAGGAGAAGTTATTCTAGTAAAATGCTCAATAATTCTCCTATAATAGTTGACATCGCCTAAGAAACTTATCACATCCTTTTGTGATTTTGGCATTGGAAAATGCACAACAACCTTAACCCTAGCAATTTCAACTTTTATACCTACACTAGAAATAAGATGACAAAGCACTATTGATGTATTGAACATCATATGAAATTTAACATTACTTAAAGAAAGATTAGACTCTTGATATATTATGAATACTTTTTCCAAAAATTTAAGGCTTCATGAAAACAGTTGCCATAAACATAACAATAATCCATGTATATCTCAAAACATTTAAGGTCAGAGAAAATAACTAGAACCGCCCAGTGAAAAGTACCAGGGGCATTATAGTGTTAAATTCATGAATGTAAGCAACAAATTAAGATATACATGGAATACATTTTATTCACAAATATGCACATATTTATCCATTATCTTATGACCCTTCATTTTCATATTCCAAGTGGTATCTTGGAATTTTGTGGCTATGCACATTCGTCCACATCAACCCTTAACGGATTAGGTGTCCAACATCCCCCCCCCTTAATCTAAAGGGGTATATATGAGTCTAAGAAGGGATTTGTAATACAAAAATACAAAAAAATGCATTGCAACAATTAGTTGAATGTGCTCTTTGAAATGATGGTACAAGGTGGGAGAACCATAGGTCTCAACCAATGGTGGTTTAAGGCTAACCACCAACTCTAGAATGCTTGGTGTAGTTCTTGGAACATTTTTGAATCTAGTTAGAAGCTAAAGTCTTATGATAGTGGAAATGCTCCTTAATGATCTAAAAAGGAAAACCATTGAGGTCTCAACCAATGGTGGTTTAAGGAAGGCCACCAACCAAACAAGTACTCGTGGGGCATGACTTTGTCTCTAGCTACAACTCTAAATATGGGTATGGTTGCCTCTAGCTCTAGCCTTAGGAAATAGGCTTAGGTTGTGGCTCAAACTCACTTGATTTGGCTTCAAATATGGTAACTGACCATCAATTCCCTCCCTGTCAAATACAAGGTGAGAATATGAAGAAATCTAAATTACGAGATGTGTCAATACTCAAGAAATTTTTTTGTGGTATGATCGAAATATCTTCTTGGTTGGTGAAGCCCATTGCCAAGAAGTGATCCATCCAAGGTGAATCTTCCTTCTTGCATGAATTTTGTTTCTAGAACATTTGTTTGCATGATGAATGTGCTTACCACAAAGATCACATGGATTATGATAGAAAAAATGAACTTTCACATGGCCAACTCAATCATAGTGTTGGCATTTGACAATCAACGGTTGTTGTGGAAGAGTAGTAGGTGAAGGTGAACCATTACAAAGAAATCAAATGTTGTGAAACTAGATGGGATTAGAGTATTCTAGAATATGAAAGGACACATCCTTGTCATATCCAAGACTGGTTTTGTGCCTATTGTTGACAACTTATTCCCACGTTTTGATGATATTCTTGGGAGGAGTAGGTTGAATCTCTACATTTTGAAGAAAATCTTCCTCTGAAGTGGGAATAAGATGTGAACCAAACTCAACCTCACTAATTTGATAAATATTTGAATGTTCATGGGAGTCAAATTTAGACTCAAAAAGGGAGTTGTTCAAAACAAAAACCACTTTAGAATGATGACCCTTTTGTTGTATCTCAAGCTCATCTCCCTGTAGTTGAGATTCAAGCTACAAAAAATCAAATTTTCCTTATGTAATTTGTAAACAAGTTCTGATATCAAAGAGTATTTCCTTAGTGATTTTGATTGTGTTGTCAACAGTAGATAGGATTAGAGTGCTTGATAGCTCTAATAATAAAAAGGTAAGGAAACAGCTAAGAATACCAAAAGGTTCAAATCAATGTTCTTCAACATTGAGTTCTGGAAAAAATGTATCAACAATGATTATTAACAATGAAAGAGTACTTGTTAAAATAATGTGTTTTTTTTTGGAAGTTGATGAAGATTATGCACTAGAAAATCAATTTTTACTGAAAATGCACCATTATTTGTTGCAACTTGTAAACTTTTCTCTAAGACAGTGATTTCAAACATTCGGAACACTAGTGGATCACAATTCTTTTTCTCCACTCACAACATGTCATAAAAAAAATTGTGTTAAAGAGTTGTATGCTTTACTATGTACAAAGAAGGATTGACCGAGCTTTAGTTGTGCCATGCCCATCTTAACGATTCATTGAAGATTTCCAAGTTCAAGAGATAACCGAAATATTTGCAATGATAGACTTTTGAAATTTATTGTATGACGATCTTGAAAATAAAACTAGTTGGATTTCATGCAGGTCTATCTATAATTTATCAATAGAAAACATGTATTATATTTATTTTTTACTTATTAAATATTGTTGTATTTTAAATAATGTCACATTCCACAAATATGTTATTTTCTCCTTTCATTCTGGTGTTCCACGTTTTGCATCAAGATTTCTAGTCTTAATTCCATTTCATGGTAGAGCTAAAGATCATTTAGCCTTTGTGCCCTAATCCCTCCAACTTTAACAATTATCAAACACATGTACAAATATTATTACATTAATGTTGCTCTGAATTATAGTTGTTGGAGAGGTAAATCCCCTCTACGGATAGAGGCGATCCCTACTAGCCCAGAACGGGTCTAACAACAATCAAACAATGCTATCATGCAAGTTCCTAATTGCAAATAAAAGGTAGGTGATGAAGACCTACTTGAGATCCAACGCTTTGGTTTGTAGAAGACACGTCGCCCACGTTCTTTGCCTTGGCCGGTCATGATCTTCCACTATCCACATGAATGGACACCTGCACACAAAGAGAACAACACAAACACAAGCGTGAAATCTAATATATGCAATTATACATCAGTCAGGAAGGACATAATTCAACATTAACCATTACAAGTACAACGAGAATGGAACCATAATGATAGTCATCTATTATTAATAATTCAACAAAGGAGAATACAACCAGCGTCCTGATGTCAAGTCCTCCTTTGGCTGGGTGCTCAGCTACACAAGTCTTGCAAAAGCTTGAAGTGATGAGGGACAAGCTCTCTCTTTCTTTAGTGACAAGATCTCCTTACTTAGGTAAAGCCTTATCGATACAAAGAAGGCTTCTTACAACTCCAATCTTTTGATATCTTCCTTTCAGCACAAGTATTGCCACAAGAGTTAGAACTATCAGAACTAGAACTAGAACTAGAACTAGAACTAGAACTAGCTTGCTCAAGCCATGGGAACAAGCTTTTATAGAGGAAAAGGAAGAGATAAGGTCAATCCCACACAATAATGGATTTGGTTTCATCACTTGGAAACTTCCATGGAATGGTGGCAAAACTACTTTCCATCCAAGGAGATTCGAAGCCAAACCATCCTCACTCAACTTGGAATCAATTTGGTGAATGAGTTGGACAGAACCTTCGGAGGTTTGATTAGTTGAAAACTTTGCCCAAAATGGTTGGCGCGATTGCGACTCTGGGACAGAGCGCTAATGGCGTGCCCTTTCAATAAGATTTCCCCCATTGGCGCGGGCATAACACAGGGCACCAGCGCTAATGCAAAAAGGGTTGTTTTAAGGGCATGAGCAAGAGATGTCTTAAGGGCATATGAAGCTCATGTTTAGAGGTGAATAATGCAAGTGGTTTCAAGTCTTGTCACTTCTCACAAGTCCCGGAATGGGTCCTCCAAGATGCGGGAGAGGGGTAACATGGACGGTGACAAACGGTGACAAATTACTATGTAACAAGGTCGTTAGAATGAATTTGTGGCTTGGCAAACTGGTGCGTCGCGCCAACACCCAGGTGCATTGCGCCTGGCAAGTGCGCTACGCCAATTCAAAGTTTTGTGTAAATCCTACGCCTAGTGCGTCGCGCATATGCCCAAGTGTGCTGCGCCTATGCCCAGGTGCGCCGCGCCAAGAGGAATTTCAAAACTTTGTTGCGATTTCCCTCTTTTCGCCTCAAATCGCAATTTTCTCCTTGTTCTCTCACTTTAGCACAAAAATGATGTCTTCAACACAAAGAGCACTTTATATACTTTTGATTTTAATTTTTCATTTAGAAAACCCACTTTCTAAAGTTTTCCTTTTCACTTTGTTCTTTAAAACTCTGTTTTGCAGTTTGGCTCTCTTTTTATCATTTGATGGACTAATGCTTGGATTTCCTTGTCTCTTGTGCAAAAGTTGGAGTGCAGGAGTTTGGCAAAGTGACCCAGGGCTGCATTTCTGAACTTATTACATATAGGAAAGTTTAAAATTACATGAAAATTTTATACATAAGACATAAAGGAAAAAATCAATTATTGAGTATATCATTATTGAAATTCTAATGCTAAGACCTTATTAGACTTCCTCATGTGTCTGCTGACCATTATTGAGCTTTTGAAGATCACGGTGGCAAACCCTAGACTTAATGAGACTTGAAACCCTAAAATGACTTCTGCAACTGAAATGAAATAAAAATGATAGCAAATGATCTGTACATGTGAAAATAGGCTAGCAGATGAAAAGCTTGAGGGAAACTGATAAAGAACCACTACCATCAGATGATCCATGACCTAATGGAATGTAGGTGATTGGATGAGACACTTAAAATGCATGCAAAAAGAGAATTTTGATCTGATGGAGGGATGAAGATACCGACACTAACACCAAGATCACAAAACCAAACAAAGCTTGGATGCCTCAAAATTCCTTCACCATCCCTTGAGGAATTTTCTTGTCTCCACCCACTTATTGAGGGCTTCCTAGAGAAAACCATCTCCACCCCCAACCCTTGGGATTTTCTTAAGACCACCTCACCCGGATTCAAAACCTTTCGACAATCCAAAGCTCAACCAAGAATGAATCCCATCACACCATAACTATCTAGAAATGACAAGGTAAGACTAAAACCACTATCGAAACCCAACAAAACCCATGCAAATGACAACAAATGAACCAAATACACACATGAATATACCATGCATGTCAAAACCAGCTAGGAAATCATACATACAACCTATTACCTACAAGTATTCCCATTGAAGTTTCTTGATCCAACCGTTCCTTATTTGATCCTTGATTTCCTTTTCTTTCCTTGCCTTTTCTTTGCTTGTTTAATTTCCTTTTCCTCTTGGTGCTCTTCTCCTCTCTAAGACAAATTCCAAAACAAAACTGACAAAAGGCTAACAGCTGATGCTCTAATGTCTTTTTATTATTGATGCCTATAATTTCTTCATTTTTCCTCTATTTTCATTCAATTTCCTCCTCACATGCAACATGTGACCTTTCACCTCCCTTTTCTCCTAATTTTCTTTATTTTCGTAAAGAAAATGCCAATAATGCATTTTTTCCTTTTCAAAGCCTTTGTCAGTGTCTTTGTCAATTTCCTATTAGTCATAATAAACAACAAGTGATCCCCACTAGGATACTTTGCCCCACATTCAGCTTAGAATATGTGTCCCATGACCTTGGTCTTATTTTTCCTTTATTAAGTTTATTACATAAAAATTTAACCTCGGGTTGTTATAGATATCCACATACTAAGATCTTTCAATCAACACTTGCATGCTAGAAGTAAATCATACATCTGTCATTAACAACATAATAATGATCATTTCTAGTGTTTACATACACATAGGTCTACATCTGCATAATTTTAAATGGAAAAATGTTAAATAATGTTTTACAAAGAGTATGAATGAAAATATAATTAGGTCGTAAATAAATGTAACTATCAAGGTTAAAATGAGGTCAATGTCTATGCTTAGTTGTTTGAAAATAGCACATAGTTAGAATTTAATTTTTGAATATGTTTTTGTAGATGAATATAAAGATGATCATAATATGATATGATATGGGAGGTGAATATTTTGATAACGTTAGGGAACATGAAATTTTTTATAAATAATGAAAAAAAAAAATTCTATTAAGAAAACTAATAAAAGGAAAGTGCAATCATTATAGTACTTTTCTAATTTTTCTTTTAAGTATATAGTATTTTTCTAATTTTTCTTTTAAGTATATGAATAGTGTTAATGTTTTGGTTGTTTGGAAAAATGGAAATAATAGAAAATTAAGAAAAAATAAAATATAAAACATAGATTATTTATATTATTTTAGATATTAGATATTGTAAATATATGAATACGAAAATATTATAGGATAGGAAAAAATATTAATTTATGTTATTGGAAAAAAATAAAGTAACAAAAAGATATAATAATTTAGATAATAATAAAAACTTATGGATTGAATTGTGGACATTAGAGTGAAAAACTTATATTGTTATCAATCTCAATATATGTGTTATATGATGATAATATATCCTATATGATGATAATATATCCTTGGAAGGGAACTTCTTGATTCTTGAAAATTATTGTAAGTTCAAATATTGGTTTTATATATACAACTATTGAAGATGAAGATAGGATATGAAAAATGATCATTAAAGATAGAGATAAGTTAGAATATCTCATCACCAATAAAGATGATACTTCTTTATCCTTTTTAACCATTCCTTTCTATTTAGTTGTCCTCCTTTGATCCAATTAGCATGTATAAAATTCAACCTTATATGTATGCTAATTAAACCTAGGTTTTTAACACATTTGAAAAGTATTATGCTTTATTCTATGGATTCCTTGTTCTTATGCAGGCCCCATGAAAATATAATTTATTGGATGTGATTGAATAATAATAATCGTTTTTAATTCAGATAATTTAAGAATTGTAAACATGACATTTGGACAAATAAACCTTCCCCAAAGTCGAATGATGGAAAAGACATCTCTGCCATTAATGCAAACAATGAATGGTGGTGATGGAAATCTCCCTCGTCCTCATCATGATCAACCATATTCTTCTCTCAATAACACACTTAGTAGTTTTGAAACATTGAAGAACCCATATTCTTCTCTCAATAACACACTTAGTAGTTTTGAAACATTGAAGAACTTGTGGACGTTTTTATTACTGGATAAATGCACGCACATTATTAACACACGTGTTCCTAAAATACATATACATATAGAAACATGTATGCATTTATTCAATTCAAACTTAATGGACCACTTGGTAGATTTTCTTGAGAAACATGTATGCATAGATACATGTTCCTACAATACATATAGAAAGTTAGAAACATGTATGCATAAATATCTACATGTTTTTAAATAGTGCATACACATTCCTACTTGAATGTTTTCCTAAGTTACATATAACTACTTTTTCGCCCATCAATTTATTATGAATACCCATATACATAGGCATGCCAATACCTTTCTAAAATAAAATAAGCACTAAAATTCATTCATTGAAATCTATGTTACCTTATTT
>APFE030835942.1:119314-131148 GCA_000404065.3 Pinus taeda | reverse complement strand
ATGTCAATATGAAAATCAACTATGGTCAATGATGGCCAATCATGTTTATTTTAGGGTTTATAATATTCATTCAAACATCACATTGTGAAAATGATTGTCTCAATATGAAAATCAATCATGGTTAACTATGGTCCAACCTCACATTGTGACAAAGATTGTCACAATATGAAAATAAACCATGGTTAATCATCGTCGACCATGGTCAACCATGGTCCAACGTCTCATTATGAAAAATATTTTATCAATATGAAAATCAACTCTGATCCATCATGGTCAACCATGGTCAATAATCATGGTCACATTGTAACGAAGATTGTCTCTTGGTCCAACAACAATGGCCATCCATGGTCAACCATGGTCCAACGTCAATTGTGACAAATATTGTCTCAATATGAAAATCAACCATGGTCAACCATAGTCTAATGTTGCATTCTCACAAAGATTGTCTCAATATGAAAATAAATCACAAATAACCATGGTCAAATGCCGCATTGTGACAAAGATTGTGTCAATATGAAATTCAACCATAGTCAACAATGGTCGACCATGTTTATTTTGTGGTTTATAATATTTATCTTAGGGTTTATATACCTATGGTACATAATATTATGCCCTTAGATTTGATATTATTCCCTTGGGCCTATAATTCTCTCAATTTTTAGTATTAATTCCTTTTGTTTATTAGTCACTAGGGTTTATAATATTAATCCCTTGGGTTTATAATCTAAGGGTCCATATTCCTAGGGTATAATATTATTCATATGGTTTATAATATTAATCCTAGGATTTAATATAAATCCATTAGGTTTATAATCATGGTCAATCGTGGTCAACCATGGCCTAATGGCACATTGTGACAAAGGTTGTCTCGATATGAAAATCAACCATCGCCAAGCATTTTCATTCATGGTGAACCATGGTCCAATGTCACATTATAACAACGATTGTCTCAATATGAAAATCAATCATTGCCAACCATATTCAATCATAGACAATCATGTTCAACCATGGTCAAATGTCGCATTGTGACAAAGATTGTCTCAAAATGAAAATCAATCATGGTAAAACATGGTAAATATGAAAATTAGGCATGATCAACCATGGTTAAACGTCACATTGCGAAAAAAAATTGTCTCAATATCGAAATCAGCCATCGTCAACCATCGCCAACCATTATCAACCATGCTCTAATGTCACATTGTGATAAATATTTCCTCAATGTCAAAATCAACCATGGTAAATCATGGTCAAAGATCATCAATAGTCATGCTTATAGTATGACAAAGATTGTCTCATAGTACAATGTCACACTGTCACAACCATGGTCATCCATCGCCAACTATGGTTAACCATGGTCCAACGTCGCACTCTGACACAGATTGTCAATGTGAAAATCAATCATGGTCAACCATGCTCCAACATCACATTGTGACAAGGATTCTCTTTATATGAAAATCATGGTCAACCATGGTCCAATGCCACATTCTGAAAAATATTGTCTCAATATAAATATCAATCATGGTCAACATGATCAACCATGCTTGTTTTAGGGTTTATGATATTTATCTTATGGATTATATACCTTGGGTTTACAATATTAATCCTTTGGTTTTTTTATGCTTTTAGTATTAATCCTTGTCTCACCATGAAAATAAATCATGTTTATTTTAGTTTTTGAAATATTTATATTTGGGTTTACGAATGTTGGGTTTATAATATTAGTCCCTTGGGTTTAATATTATTCCCTTGGGTTCACAATCCCTTGAGGTTTTAGTATTAATCCCTTCGGTTTATTATTCATTTGGGTTTATAATATCAATCCCTTGGGTTTATTATTCCCTTAGGTTTATATGATCAACCATGGTCAACCATGGTTGAATGTCGCATTGTGACAAGGATTGTCTCACCATCAAAATAAACATGTTTAATTTAGTGTTTGTAGTATTTATATTTGGGTTTACCAATGTTGGGTTTATAATATTAGTCCAATGGTTGAATGTCGCATTTTGACAAATATTGTCTCACCATGAAAATAAACCATGTTTATTTCAGTGTTTGTAATATTTATATTTGTGTTTACTATATTAGTCCAATGGTTGAATGTCCCATTTTGACAAATATTGTCTCACCATCAAAATAAATCACGGGTTTATAGTATTCCCTTGGGTTTATTGGGATTCCCTTAGGTTTATATTATCAATCATGGTCAACCATGGTTGAATGTCGCATTGTGACAAGGATCGTCTCACCATCAAAATAAATCATGTTTAATTTAGTGTTTTTAGTATTTATATTTGGGTTTATTAATGTTGGGTTTATAATATTAGTCCAATGGTTGAATGTCGCATTTTGACAAAGATTGTCTCACCATGAAAATAAACCATGTTTATTTTAAGGTTTGTAATATTTATATTTGGGTTTACCATATTAGTCCAATGGTTGAATGTCCTATTTTGACAAATATTATCTCACCATGAAAATAAAATCATGTTTATTTTGTTCTTTGTAATATTTATATTTGCCTTTACGAATGTTGGGTTTATAATATTAGTCCCTTGGGTTTAATATTATTCCCTTGGGTTCACAATCCCCTGGGATTTTAGTATTAAGCCCTTGGGTTTATTATTAATTTGGGTTTATAATATCAATCCCTTGGGTTTATTATTCCCTTAGGTTTATATTATCAATCATGGTCAACCATGGGTGTGACAAGGATTGTTTCACCATCTAAATAAATCATGGGTTTATATTATTCCCTTGGGTTTATTGGGCTTAATATTATTCCCTTGGGTTTATTCGACTTCGTATATATATTTGGGTTTACCAATGTTGGGTTTATAATATTATTCCCATGGTTGAATGTTGCATTTTGAGAAAGATTGTCCTACCATGAAAATAAACCATGTTTATTTTAGTGTTTGTAATATTTATATTTGGGTTTACGAATGTTGGATTTATATTATTCCCTTGGGTTTATTGAGCTTAATATTATTCCCTTGGTTTCATAATCCCTTGCGTTTTTAGTATTAATTCCTTGGGTTTATTATTCATTTCCGTTTATAATATCAATCCTTTTGGTTTTTTTTATTCTCTTAGGTTTATAATATCAATCGTAGCAAAACATGGTCAACCATGTTTGAATGTTGCATTTAAAAAAGATTGTCTCACCATCAAAATAAACTGTGTTTATTTTAGTGTTTGTAGTATTTATATTTGGGTTTACTAATGTTGGATTTATAATATTGATCCCATGGGTTTAATATTATTCCCTTTGGTTCATAATCCCTTGGGGTTTTAGTATTAATCCCTTCAATTTATTATTTCTTTGCGTTTAGAATATCAATCATGGCAAACCATGGTCAACCATGTTTGAATGTTGCATTATGACAACGATTGTCTCACCATCAAAATAAGCCATGTTTATTTTTGTGTTTGTAGTGTTTATATTTGGGTTTAACAATGTTGGGTTTATAATATTAGTCCCATGGGTTTAATATTATTTCCTTGGGTTCATAATCCCTTGGGGATTTAGTATTGATCCCTTAGTTTTATTATTCCTTTAGGTTTATAATATCAATCCGTTGGGTTTATTATTCCCTTAGGTTTATAATATTGATCATGGTCAACCATTGTCAATCATAGACAACCATGGTCAACCATGGTTGAATGTCACATTGTGACAAGGATTGTCTCACCATGAAAATAAACAACGTATATTTTAGTCTTTCTAATATTTATATTAGGGTTTACCAATGTTTTGTTTATAATATTAATCCCTTGGGTTTAAGATTATTTCCTTGGGTTCATAATCCCTTGGGGAATTAGTATTAATCCTTTGGGTTTATTATTAACTTGGGTTTATAATATCAATCATGGTCATCTTTATTAATCTCTTGTATTTGTAATATCAATCCCTTGCGCTTCTTGATCCCTTAGGGTTTAATATTTATCCATTGGGTTCTCTAATTTCTTGGGTTTATAATATTAAACCATTGGGTTTATTAGTTCCTTGGGTTTATAATATTATTCCCTTCTTTTCATAATCCCTTGGGGTTTTAGTATTAATACCTTCGTTTTATTATTGCTTTGTGTTTAGAATATTAATCATGGTCAACCATTGTCAATCAGAGCAAACCATGGTCAACCATGTTTGAATGTCGCATTGTGACAACGATTGTCTCACCATCAAAATAAACCATCTTTATTTTAGTGTTTGTAGTGTTTATATTTGGGTTTAACAATGTTTGGTTTATAATATTTGTTTCATGGGTTTAATATTATTTCCTTGGATTCATAATCCATTGGGGATTTAATATTGACCCCTTAGTTTTATTATTCCTTTAGGTTTATAATATCAATCCCTTGGGTTTATTATTCCCTTAGGTTTATAATATCGATCATGATCAACCATTGTCAATCATAGACAACCATGGTTGAATGTCACATTGTGATAATGATTGTCTCACCATGAAAATAAACGATGTTTATTTTAGTCTTTCTAATATTTATATTAGGGTTTAATATTATTTCCTTGGGTTCATAATCCCTTGGGGTTTTAGTATTAATCCTTTGGGTTTATTATTAACTTGGGTTTATAATATCAATCATGGTCATCTTTATTAATCATTGTCACATTGTGACAAGGATTGTCTCACCATGCAAATAAACCATGTTTATTTTAGTCTTACTAATATTTTTATTAGGGTTTACCAATGTTGGGTTTATAAATTTAGTCCCTTGGGTTTAATATTATTTCCTTGGGTTCATAATCCCTTGGGGTTTAAGTATTAATCATTTGAATTTATTATTAACTTGGGTTTATAATATCAATCATGATCATCATTATTAATCTCTTGTATTTGTAATATCAATCCCTTGCACTTCTTGATCCCTTAGGTTTTTAATATTTATCCATTGGGTTCACTAATTCCTTGGGTTTATAATATTAAACCATTGGGTTTATTAGTTCCTTAGGTTTATAATATTAGTCCCATGGGTTTAATATTATTCTCTTCGGTTCATAATCCCTTGGGGTTTTAGTATTAATCTCTTTGTTTTATTATTTCTTTGCATTTTAAATATCAATCATGGTCAACCATTGTCAATCATAGCAAACCATGGTCAACCATGTTTGAATGTTGCATTGTGACAACGATTGTCTCACCATCAAAATAAACCATATTTATTTTAGTGTTTATATTTGGGTTTAACAATGTTGGGTTTATAATATTAGTCCCATGGGTTTAATATTATTTCCTTGGGTTCATAAACCCTTGGGGTTTTAGTATTTATTGGTTAGTTTTATTATTCCTTTAGGTTTATAATATCAATCCCTTGTGTTTATTATTCCCTTAGGTTTATAATATCGATCATGGTAAACCGTTGTCAATCATAGACAACCATGGTCAACCATGGTTGAATGTCACATCGTGACAAGGATTGTCTCACCGTGAAAATAAACCATGTTTATTTTAGTCTTTCTAATATTTATATTAGGGTTTACCAATGTTGGGTTTATAATATTTTTTTTTAACAAAGTCGGTTGCTATATTAGTGGCTGAAAAAAGGAGGGGAGTCAAAGCTCCTGAAATACATTAGATATCGATGGCAACTTGGATCAAGGGAGTTACAAAATAGAGATTTCTCCTTGATCCTTTTCTTGCTTGTTCTAGTTCTAAAATTACCTGAGCTACTATAAGTTCTTACATATTGAGACAACCAAAATTGACATTTGCAGAACATTTTAATCTATTACTATATGACTGATTTGCCTTGCGGTGGACTCCTTCGATTGTTGATCCGCCTCATCCTGTTTGGCACTTGAGGAACTAGGGGCTGGATTATTTCGCTTGTCCATCATATACTACAAGATTGAAATTGATTCTTCCGCATGGCTGCATCGATTTGATAAGTGACTAAACTGTTCATGGAGAGAGGCAACCCTATGCAGAAAGAGGTCTATTTCAACTCGGTATTTCTCGTTCAGGATGCGATTTTGATCTTCAAGCCTCGTCTCCAAGATCCTGTGGTGGTTCTCCAGGATGCACTGTTGGGCCCTCACTTCTTCTAGTTCGACTTGCAAGTTTGCGCAATGCAGACAATCTTCATTGCGTGCCATATTTGTTGTAGGAGGTGAATGGGTTGAGAAGCAGGAGCTATTAGAGGTAGGGATAAAGCTCACTGCGCAAAGAGCAGCGTGGATGAGGCCAAGATAAGACTCAGCAGAGTTATTGAAGACCTAAAACCGCTTGTAGACACAAAAGATGGTAAGAAGGGCAGAGAAAGGGAGGCCTGGCCAGAGGTTCAAATTGATACTTAAAAAGGTAGATACTGACTCTAAAACAGAGATAAGCTAAGTAATACTGCCCACGGGAAACCTTATGGAAACCAGAGCACAAGATCAAGCATGAGAGGGTAGTGCTGGTGAATGAAGTAAGGGGGAGTAATATAGGAGGGAGCTGAAGTGAGATGAGGCGGGAGAGGAGCCATCCAGTCACGATATGAAGGAGGATAACCTATCGGTGAGCCTGTAAAAAATCCTGAAGGGTCCTTGAATCAGATCTGATGGGGAATCTTCTGGCGGGTATGATGAGATTGTCACACTTGAAGTCTGTTTTGTGGATTTCGTATCCTTGGAATATCTTATTGCAGAGAACTATTCCTTTGCCAGCCCGAGAGACATGATTCATTTCGTCCCTGTCAGTGTTTTCGTGCTTGGCACTGATGATTTTTCTTGGAATCATGGAAAAGACTGAAATGTTTCTTTGGAGTTGCATCGTAGGGTGCCAACTGGCCTTCCACATGCACTATTGGCCCTGTCATCCACCTTCTTATTAAGGCTTCGTAGAATATGATAATATTGAATGTCTTCCATTTCCTGGTGGAGGATTTGGTTGCGTCTATTAACTTGTTGAAGTAGAGTGTTGAGAGAGTTCTGCTGATGGACCATTAAGCGGATTACGACTGAGGAATCCCCAAATGCCATTGCTTTCTTTACACCCAGTTTGCCTAACTGAGTTAGGCCCTGACACAGAGCTAGAGCTTCGGCTCTGTTATTTGAAACCTTCCTTATACTCTACTCATACTGAAGGATACACTCCCCATTGGCATTAATAATCAGTCCCCCTGCTCCAGCTATGCCAGGATTTGATTTTGATGCCCCATCAAAGAACAAATAAAAGCAGTTGTTGTTTTGTATCCAATTAGCAAATTCCTATTCTTTTAGTATAACTTTCCATGATCTAACTTCTTGTTTGTTCCGTGCCTCCCACCTGTTACCTTCCTGTACATTATGGTGTCTTTCCAAAATGTAACTTATTAAGTCTCGTTCCTCCACACTGTATTTTGTTGCATCAATTTTTCCGATGGTGTTGATTGAAATAGTTTCCAGAGCAAGGATTTTGTCTTTGCTGCAGGTTGTTCGTGTATTTGAGCTCTTATCTTGAAAGATTTTTTTATTTCTAACTAGCCAGATTTGCCACATCAAGGTGTGAGGGAGAGTGTTCCATACTCTCTTCACCAAATTGTTTATTTTTTCTTTCCAGGGACAACATTTTCTCCATTTGTAGATTGTCTTTGCTATGTTGTGTTGTGGTTCCTAGTTTAGATTGCCGATGGAGGACATCTTTTTCCAGCATTCGACAGCGAAGGGATATTCTATGAATAAATGGTGCATTGTCTCTTCAGCCTTACAATAGTTGGGGCATCTGGATGGACCATTGATGTCTCTTCTTTTTAGGTTCTCTACTGTTAGGATTTTGCCTTTCACCAAGAACCATATAAAGAATTTAATTTTTGGGAGAGCTTTTGTTCGCCAAACAATCTTCCAATGATTCCACAAACTCATCTGAAAGGTGCTGTTGCAAAGGTGCTGGTGACCTGCTCTGACTATGTAATTTGTTCCTGTTGAATCCCAACGAAAGCCATCCATTTCACCTTTTTTAATAGGGGCCTTACTATGGAGGAGCGTCTTCATATGGCTGAGACTAGGTTCTAAAGCGATGGGAATTTCTGGGAAGGACCAACTAGTCCAAACATGGGAATGAGGGTCCCAGCTAGAAATTTGGGCTAGATTGTAGATGCCTCTATTGTTGAAATAATTGATGACTGGAGTAGCCTATTTGTGCATAATCAAGGGTTGGTGCCCTAGGATTTTGTCAGTTCCAAAGTTGACGCTGGCTCCCCCCCCCCGGGACTTTCGAGATATTTTGAATCATAATAGGAAGTGCTTTCTTGCATAATCTCTAGATTTTAGTGGAGTCTCTGGTGGGAATGTTGGAGTCCATGAGTTGCTGCCTGGGGAAGTTTAGGTATTTGATCTCCAGCACCTGTTTCCACCACGCTGAGGGTCCTGTTATTAACCTTCGTACAATTTTCGCGCCAAAGGCTAGATTTAAGAATTTTGGCAATCTGATACCAAGACCTCCTCTATCTTGGGTTTGGATAACATGTTTCTAGCTGACTAGATTGAACTTGTTTTTATCATTCTTCCCCCCTTGCCAAAGGAAATGGCGAAGTGCAACTTCCAATTTATGGTGAAAAATGGCAGGAGCCTGATATAGAGAAAAGCGATAAAGGGGGAGGGAAGTGATACCTGATTTAAGGAGTATGAGCCTGCCTATAGGGTTGAGCCACAGTGTTCCCCATTGCTGCACTTTCCTCTTTACTTTGTCAATGATCCCGTTCCAAGTTTCAGCCTTCAGGGGGCCCAAACTTACTGGCATGCCCAAGTAGGAAAAGTGGGTCCATTCCAGATTGCATGTGACACCAAATATGTTTGCAATGCTATGGGCAACTTGGTTTGAGGTGTTCCATCCATAAATACAGATTTCGAGCTGATTTACCAAGCCTCCAGAGTACCCCATAAATTGATCTAATAGTTTCTTGAATCGTCTTTCAATTGTAGTGGAGGCTTCCCCAATTAATAATGTGTCATCAACAAACTGTGAGTGATTGATATTTTTTACTCCATTTCCAAATTTGATACCAGTTATAAGACCCACTCTTCTATTGTGGTCCAAAGCTTGGCTGAAGGATTCTGCCATGAGGATGAAGAGATAGGGGGAAAGGGGACAGCCCTGTCTGAGACCTTGGGAGGATTGGAAAGCTTCACATGGTCTACCGTTGATCAGGGGGGAGATCTAGGGCTCGGATATACATGCAACAATGAAATTAATGAAGGGAGTGTCGAAGCCCATCTTATTTAGAACAACAGTTAGGAAGGAGTGCCTTACTCTATCGAAGGCATTTTCCAGATCAAGCTTTAATACAAATCCTTTCTCTTTCCTGGATAGGCTCGAATGGATGGCTTCTTGTACAAGAAGAACAGAATCAGTGATATCTCTGTTGGGCAGAAAGCCTCCTTGATTTTCAGATATCAAGGAGGGAAGGAGGGCTTTGAGTCTGGTGGCTAAGATTTTGGTTAGAATTTTGTATGAAGAGTTGCAAAGAGAAATGGGGCGGAATCTGGAGAAGGAAGAAGGCCGATTTTCCTTGGGTATGAGGGCTAGAAAGGTGGAGGTTGTGAATCCTCCAAGTTTCCCTTTCCTTTGCACCCATCGAATCATCTTTGTCAGATCTTTTTTTATCAGAGTCCATAACTCCCTATAGTAGCAGATGGGAAATCTGTTAGGCCCTAGTGCCTTATGAGGATGCAGGCTCCAAATTGCTCTTTTAATTTCCTCTTCGTCAATTTATTTGTTGAGATTGTCATTCATCTCCTTAGTGACTCCTTTAGGCAGATGCTGGAGCAAGTCAGAGTAGTCTTCTGCCCCCTTGTCTTCAGTTAGGAGATCCCTGTAGTGCTTAGAGGCGACATTCCTTATGGCTTCTTGAGTGCTATGTCGATTTCCTTCGCTGTCCAAGATTGTATTTACGTTATTTCTGAGCTTTCAGGCAGTGGTCTGTTTGTGGAAGTAGGTTGTATTTTTGTCTCCCCCTTGAAGCCATAATTGCCTGGATTTTATGCGCCATTTGGTTTCTTCCTCCCTATTGATGTGACTCAGCTGTGTGTATAATGTGTTCTCTTGCTCTTTATTTTGCTGTGATAGTCCATGCTCTTCAATCCTTGCTTGCACATCTTCTAGTTCATTTTTGACTTTCTTTTTGGTCTCCTCTGGCTCCTGATAACTTTCTTTGGCCCAATCTTTTAGTGCCTTCTTGGTTCTTTTTAATTTGGTTTCCAAAATGAAACATGGTGAGCCTTCCTCATGCTGGCTCCAAGTTTCCTTAACAATTTCTTTGGCTGCATGAATCCGATTCCAAAGAGGGTTGTATTTAAATGGAATAGGGCCAAGAGGACAGTGGGTTTCCAAAGTTAGAGTGATGGGATAGTGATCAAAGATAGAGGTATTGAGGATGTTGGTGTATCCTATAGAAAAGGATGAGAGGAATGAGATATTGACTAGAAATATGTCTAGTCTTTCCATTATGTTGCCACTGCCAATTCTGCGATTGCTCCAAGTGTATCTGTGATTTTTGGGAATAATATCAACTAATTCGTGATCCTGAATGATGGATTCCAGGCGGCCTCTGAAGGGATCAGGGGCGAAGGTTCCTCCCCTTTTTCATTGGCATGCAAAATCAGGTTGAAGTCACCTGCAACTATAATACCTGTATTTCGTTCCCCATCAAAGCTTGTCTTCAAATCATCCCAGCAAATTTCCTTTTCTCTGTAATGGTTGGGAATATAAACATTATATATGATTACTGTTTTATTGCCTATTCTACTGTCAAGAGTGGTTCTAATCCAGTTTTGGTGGGGATTTGCTGAGGTGCAGATCCATTTGCTGTTGTCCCAAATGGTGATAATTCCTCCAGAGGCTCCTCTACGTTCGCTAGTGCTTCTGAAGTACTGTTTCTGATGGTCTATAATTTTTTTCATTTCTTGTTGATATTGTTGTCTCCTGTATTAGCATAATTTCTGGCTTCTCATTGTGAATTAGATCTATGAGGGTAACTATTTTATAGGGGTGCCCTAAACCCCTGTTGTTCCATGAAAGGATTTTCATCATGATTCCTTGGGCGTGTGGAGAGGTGCTCGCCTCTCTTTTTCTTTGCCACTTGTCTCTTTCTCTTGGTGTCCATGGATGAAGGACTCTATTGGAGCTTGTGTGCCCATTGCTATGTCCTTCTGGGCATTCTCATCTCTATGTTGCTTAGCGGATTTTCTGCCAGGTCCCAGTTTTTTGTATGTATCGTTGGATGCTCCATGTTCTTTTGAAGAGCTTCTAGTGATCCTTGATGAAAGGGGCTCGAGAGGGGTTTGAGAAGAGATGATCTAAGGTAGATGGGAGTCTGGGGGCTCTATGGAGGGGTGCTCAGGGGCGGAATCGACAGTGGATAGGATAAGAAAGGGGTTGGAGGAGGAAGGGAGGGGCGGTTCAGGAGGGAGGGGGCCAGATGGGAAGGGAGAGGAAAAGGCAGGATGCTGGATAGAGGGTCCAGGAATGTCAGAATCCATGGAGGGCTTGGTAGGGGGGACTGATTTCTTCTTTTTAACAGGTTCCCAGTGACCGTCTTGCTCATCATTCTCTGCATTAACAATTTTAGTGCATCTGTTAGCAAAATGTCTGTATTCATGACATTCCTTACATTTAAATGGTATCTTCTCGTAGTCCAGTTGCTGTATATGGCTCCAGTCATCCACTTTTAGTTTTATTGCTTCAGGCAGTTCTCTACCTAGATCCACTTCGACACAAATCCTTGCACAGGCTTGCATGTTGTCCTTGGGCTCACTTCAGTCAATGTATATGCCAACAACCAGGGAAAATTTTAAGAACCCCCCCTAAATTTATAAGTATAATAAATGGGCGAATCTCCATGGTATATGGGAA